>VYZS01086596.1:0-11072 GCA_013400695.1 Neodrepanis coruscans | reverse complement strand
TATATTATATTATATTATATTATATTATATTATATGAAAAAAAAATTTTACCCCCATACAAAGTACTTCCAAGGAGATTTTTTATCTATTACATGTTTAAAACTAATATGATGTATCCTTTTCTTTCCAACCCTGACTCTGATAGTGCCGTGGCCAAAATATAATTTGCCTATTAGAATACCAGAGTGGAAATTTACTCTAATTCTATTTTTGATTATAAATTTTAATGTACTTTAAAAAAAATCCAAGCTATTAATAATAGTAGTTTGATATAGATTTTTCAAAATGTATGATCCTGCAAAGCCCACGGAATCCTTTTTAAATAAACTCAAATATCAATCAGTGTATACAGTCTGTAAATCTCATGAAGCTCCATTTCAAATTATTGTAAATCATTTTGTTTTCCAAAGTATATTTTATTAAAAGGACCAATCATTTTTTTAAAAAAAAGACTAGCCAAATACATACCTCAAATTGAATCTAACCTGGATCCCTTCAATTCTGTCAAAGCCATGGATTTCAGAGAGGCTTTGTCAGAAATAAAATGGAGATTGAGAATGTGGATAAAATAGCTGTCAGATGAAGGGCCATATACTTAGCTTCATTTTTAGCTTTACTTTAACTTAATTTTATCTGTATCTCTGATCTTTCCCTGTGGAAAAAAAAAAAAGGTTCTGCATATATTTCATCATATAGTCAGCAACAGAATTATTACTTCCATTAAAATATGGGTACAGTTGAATGGTACTTGCAATCCTTACGAGGATTTCTTATTCAAATTAATATAATGGAGTTAGTCTAAAGTTCTATGGAGAGGACCCACTGCACAACCTGGAATACATATGGAAGAATATGACAAAATAGAAGTTATCCAAATGATCTCATCTTTACATCAAATCCTTGTATAGGTTATTTTTTTCACCTAGTACTATTTTGCATGAGATAGTCCAGATACAAACAGCAAAAAACCTGAAAACTCATATAGGTAAGTAAGGGGCAGAACTCAGTGAAAAGGATATTATTCAAATTTGTAGGCTTATATTTCCAGAGCAGAGGTGAAAACAGCGGACTTTGTTTTATCATTTAGCACAATGGAGTTTGTGACACAAACTCTGGGACCATGCCTTTCCCTCCAACTTTTTAACATACATTTAGGTCACACCTTCTGGGACCTGACTTTTCCAGATACTCAATATAAACAAACCAGATTTTTTGCGCTGCAACAACCCACATTAAAATGTGGTCTCTAGGGAGTAATCTTCTGGCTTTCCAACTTATATTATCCTTTGGCCACTTCGTTATGTAGTGCTATATGTTTTCATTGGTAGTACTGAAAGATGTGACCCCTTTTCTCTTAATCTAACTTCAAAAAATAATGCAAATTAGGTCAAGAAATTTCTCTAGTCAGTGATTGAGCAGGCTGATTACTCAGTATGGTTTCTTTAAAGCCTTTGCAATGGAATAAGATTTTGATTCACAACCACAGGTTAAGACCTTCTGTAGGACATTTAAACTTTCTGGCTTTACATGCAACACAGATCACAGCCATTTGAATACACATCCGTTCACTGCAAATAGTTATTGATAAACTCAAAGTTGTGCACTTGCTCATTTGCAACACCATTTACCACTCCTAATTTAAACAACCCAACAGACTGTTCTGTTCTCTCCCAACTTATTCAAGATTTAGAACTGAAAGCAGAGACCTTCCAAAAGACTGTAAGGCCTAAATGGGATAAGCAACTCAACATGAATTCCAGTACTTCAGCAAAGCAGTTAATTCAGCTGCTGTATGAATAACTAGAAGAGTAATGAAGAAAAGCAGAGCAGAGATGAGTAGTTAAGCTCAATATAAGATACNGAACTGTTGCCCATGTGACAGACTCACGCTGGAGAAGTTTGTCAGGGACTCTGTCACATGGGAGGGACACCACAGGAAGCAGGGGAAGGACTCCTCTCTCTCTGAGCAGTGGCAGAAAACACCAACTGATTGTAGCCCCTACCCCCACCTCCCTGCACCACTGGGGGGAAGGAAGTAGAACTTGGAAAGAGGTGGGGGTGGGGAGAAAGGTGTCTTTAAGCTTCTCATTCTTACGCTTTGATCTTGTTAGTAATAAATTAATTAATAACCCCATGTGGAGTGTGTTTTTTTAATGACAATGATCAGTAAGGAATCTCTTATGGTCCTTGACTCATGAAACCCTTCGTTATACTTTCTTTCCTCTGTCTGTTTGCAGAGGGGAGTGAGAGATCAGCTTTAGTGTGTCCCTGGCATCCACCACTACAGATAACAATTGAAATATTACTTATTTTTCAATTCTGGCACCCACATTTTACAGTGTTGATGAACTGGCAAAGGTACAAGAAAGAGTCATAGAAATTACCTGGATACTGAGGAAAATGCTTTACAGTGAGAGTTAAAGAGCTCATTCTATTTAGTTCATCAGAAAACATGCCAAGAGATTAATTAATTACAGCTTCTAAGTACTTTCATAAGGAGGACTCACCAGTTAGTGGTTACAGACCTTTAAATGTAGTAAAGAAAGAATAAAAACATCAGAAGCTCAAAACTGTTCTGAAGAAAATACAGGTGAGGAATCAAGAACAGAGATTTGCTAGTGAAGGTGAACACTATGCCAAAGGAAAAAAAGGACTCAATCTCTTGATGTCTTCATATCAAGATACCTTTCTGGAATATGTAGCTATCTCTTTGGAAGATACAAACCCCCAAAAGAGAAGATAAATTATTACAATAAATTAGATAACCCCTTCCTAGACAGCTTGGTGTAACTGTGGCTTAAAGACATCTGTGAATTATGTGCCTTTGAAATGGAGGCAGAAAAAAAAACAGACTAAGAGAGCAGCAGACAAAGCCAGAACACAAACTGGGAACACAGCCCAGTGCCAAGCCAAGAGAGAGCTGTATGGGATAAGTGCTGATTAGAAAAGAGCTCAGAACTTCAAGGAAAGATAGCATCTCTCATCATTTGATATTTGTTGTACATAAGAAAAGAAGTCTTTGTACCTTCTTTTTTTTTAATAAATAGGATTTCAGCATCAACTTCTCTTTCCTTCTGACCACTCAATAGAGTCTGGATTTCTGGCTAACTGCTAGAGTCAGAGAAAGATAACATTGAGTTTTATAGACTCAGTACAGGAGTAAGAGGTACAATTCAGAGGCCTGCAATCTGACTAGAAACTTTATCCTTTAGTTTTGTGAGTCTGTGACTTCTCTGAATATTGTTGATATGTCTTTCCTGCTTAATAGAGCAGATTTGAATTAGTGGCTACAACTGCACTGCTTTGTACTCCTAATGCTCTTCAGTGCAACTTAACATTGAGAGTATATTAAAAGTAGTTGGGAGATGTTCATGCAGTCAATGATAATACAGAGAAAGGTCTCCAAAGTTAATTTTTTTTTCTTCGTCACTAAGTGTGCATCATCATTTCCCAGCCTACTGAGGAATTTATTGTCTTTTTACTGTATTGATGGCTCCAGACGGTTTTGCATTACATTTGACTGGGATTGTATTGCTACAGGATCATCATTTTTCTATTAAAAGTGTGCCCAGTTGAGATGTACCCTTAGACTGGGCAGATCATCATCGTGTGTTCTCACAAAATTCATTTCACTTCAGCCCTCTCTAAATAGTTCATGAGGCTTGGCTTTTTTGAAGCATAACAGAATGACATTAATTCATAAAGACAGAGTTCATTGGATAATATTCCTATGATTTACTTTATTATTTGTTTGTGTTTGTGCCTTAAAGTATTTGACAAATCATTCTTGACAAGATTTGACAAACTGTAAAGCTCACCAAATAGTGTTTGCTTTGTAAAACATTGTTTTGGCTATTAATTAGCCTGTATTAAAATGCATAAATGGGGATTTCTGTGGACCAAGCAGTGCACATCAAAAGATTCCTGTTACTACTTCTCACTCACAATGCAGATACAGGAAAAATTTGAGTGAAGTTCCGGTGCTAGTTTAGAAAACAGAAAAGGAGGGTTTATCCTGAACTTCCCAGTACTTCTGGTCACAGCTGCACAGTACAGATCAGTGTTTTTCCCAGGTGATTCTAACATAAAGTATATTCTTCAAAACTGTACATGCTGTTCTAGCCATAAGACTATATGTAATCAGGTGCTGTGTCATCAAAGCCTGTGAACTTTCAAGTCACATTTGTTCTCCTGATGCAAAAAGACATCTTTTTAAATGGACAGCTCTGCAACTGTAGTCTTGGTTCCAATTGCTAGATGTGTCTTTTGGGACTCTTGCCTCATAGTCCAGTGTAAAAATTTGCAGCCAAATGTTGGTCTCTTACATCTGTGCAAGCCTATTGCCTTTCTTGGCAGGGCCTAAAGCTAAAATAAATTCATGTTAGCTATTCTGCTCACAGGCCTAACAGGAAAAATTCAGGTCTTTAAGTAATAGCTGTATTGGCTCTGCAGGCCTACAGAGAGGAAACAGACACAGGTTTATTTCTATGCTACTAATGTGAATAAATATAAGGTACTAAATTCATGGCTCAAATAGGTTGAATCAGAAAATACAATTTAATTTGTATAACAGCTCTTGAAACTCTCCAGAATGGAATGTGTTCTCACGATTCTTAACAAAAAATATAGAAGTAGTGAAGGTGATAATAATATGGTTTCCCACCTGCATCCTTCTGCAGGTCTGACTTTCACATCACTGATAGTGACGCTAGTAAAGGAATTGAATGAATGAAGCCTGTAATTAATCGTTAAACTAATCGTTTAAGCAGCGTTAACTTTTACAATATTTTCCTACCATAACCTTTAATGGAATACAGATTATAGTTAACTCATTCAAATCTATGACTATCAATAGGTAGAGTCTGGCACAGTAGATGTCTATTTCAGTTATGCTTTAGACTGGATTTCATAGCACTACCTGCAGTCTTTTGTTACATGTATCATCCTTCCTGTTATATGGAATCTTTCATACTATTCATATTCATATCTTGTACAATCTAAAATGCATCAGAGTCCTCTATATCTTCCACAGCCATGCATCTTAGCATCAGAAAAAAGGCATTATTAAACTGATTTGCCAGGGCATTTGATTCATGCATGTAGAAAGCATTCTGTGAGATTTCTGAAGACAGGGACTTAGCCCTTAGAGAATTTTGTATTTGTTTTCAATGTATTCAGAAAATTCATTCACTAGGATTATCTAAATATTCTTTACATTTCAGACAAATCAGAACTTAAACTACTGAAAATCAGAACTTAAGCTACTGGTTTAATTTGATAATTTCAATATGGTTTAATAACATATATAATGCACATGTTAAAGTATTTGAAAGTGAACCATTAGATTTCATTTTGACACTCTGGAAAAATAAGGCATTTTGAGTCTGTGACAACTTTGCTGTTTCCTATTTCTTCAAAATAGAATTTCAAAAATTTTCAAAAAAAACATTGAGTTATGTGAAGTGGTTGGATTTATATAAAATTGACATTCTTCAATTATTCAGCCAGAGCTTTTCCAGCTATCCCTAGTTAATATACTCAAAAAGGAGCCAACAGAACACAAAGATGGCTAGTGACTTACCAAGCCTAACATGCTAAATGGGTTTAACACAAGCAGAAACAAATATTCCTGAGTACCATGTTACATTGATTTAAAGACTGATTGAAGGGTCACCTAGAAATATGTTAGGGTCTGCAAAATAGAGATAGATATCTCTTGATGGTATCATTTTGGTCTAGTTTGCCTAAGAGTTTTGCATAGGACATGATGCAGCTCAAGAATTTCTTTTCAAAATTTGTGTTCAGCACTTGAAGTCCTACTTTGAAAATGCCATAGACAAACATGCTACAAAGATGTTATTCCTCCCAATGGACTGAATCCTAATTTTTTTCTATCAATATGTCTTTATACATTCTATGTTCATGTATAATTCAGCTGCATCAACTTCATACAATGAGAATAGGTTTGGTTCATTACACCTGGACCTATACAAAAGATAGAAAAGGAAAAATAATTAGCTTTCTACTAAGAAGCTACCTTCAGACAGGAAGCCAAAGCATGGAAAGATTTAATTTGCTTGCACAAAGTTAGTTTGGGAAAAGTGCTAACCTGGCACCTTTTCTGACCCTTCTCTGAGTGCCCTGGCTGCAATTTCAGTCCCATGGCAGTTCAGAAAACAGCCTACATAAAGCATATGATTTCCTTCTGAATCTGTACTGTCTTTATGGTACACCCACAACTAGCTACAAAGTGCATTTTGAATGCCAGGCTAGTCTGCCCCTTCTGCAGACTAGTTTATGACTTCCAGAAGGGAATTCCAGGTTGCAATGACCCAGCACTTCCAACAAAATGTTAACTGTTGGTGATACTTTACTCCCATGAAGTGTCCAATAAAGACAAAATCATATAGGTGGGTTGGAAGGGACCTCCTGAGATTGTACTAGTCTAACCTCTCTTCTCAAGTAGGGTCAGTTGGAGCACGTTGCCAGGACCATGTCCACTTGAATTTTGAGTATCTCCACAGACGGAAATTCCACAAGCTCTCCAGACAGCCTGTTCTTGTGTTTGATCATCATCACAGTAAAGGACTATTGTGTTGGATTCAGATGGAATTACATGTTCTAAGATGTGCACATTGCCTCTAGTCCAGAGCATCACTGAAAAGAGCATCTTCATACCATGAGGTATTTATATACATCAGTAAGACCCCCTTCAGCCTTCTCTTCTCCTGAGGAAGGGGCTGAACAGTCCCAGCTCTCTCAGACACTCTTCATACAACAGATGCTCCAATCCCTTAGTCCTCTTTGTGGGCCTTCACTGCTTCTACAACTGATAAAACAACTGCACTTTTGTTTTAGACATTACTGCTGCAGCAGTTTTGACTGCATGAGCTATGTGCTAACTTAACTAATGTATTATGATTACTTCTTTTTAATAATTTCTTGGAAGAAAATTACCAGTTAAAGGTAATCTGTGGGCAAAGCACTCTGCTGTTTTACATTACTTTTGTTTATTTAAGTGCCTAAGAGGTTTGCAATTATGATCATGGTGCATATAGAACATTTCAAGGATTTTTGCTGGGGTCTTATTGACTTGAAACTACAATTATTCCTTGATCTACTGAAAGGCACGTGGTGGCATATGTTATTTGAAGGCGAGAACAATCCACATTATTCTAAGGGACTCTTACTGCCAATTTTTTTGGTTTTGCTTTCATTATTGTTACCCAGCATTATCCAAGAAACAGTAATTCATTCAGTAAAGGTTGTTTTCTTCTTTTATAATCTATCATCATGTAACATTCTTAAAAATTAAGTAATCAACAGACTAGGTCAGTAACCATGGTGTTTGAAGTTACCATAAGCAACAGCAAATGTTATATCAGTTTTGTGACTAAAATATACACTGGTTAAGCCCTACCTAAACTGACCACAGACATAGTGTTAGTGGCATCTTTCAAAAGAGAAATACATACAGAACACTTTTCAGAACAAAAGAACTCTCCCTGAAGATGAACAATCTTTGATAAACAACAAGCCTGTATTTACATTATTCACCATTTTCACCCAAGCATTTTTTCATGTAAGATATACAAGACTGACAGTGGATAAATAACTGTGGGGAACAGAAACCCCATTTACTGTGAGATTTGGAGCCATTTAATGATCTCAGTAAAACATAATTTTTGAACATGCCTTGCATAGAAAACTAGCACTACTGTTTCCATGGCTTGATACATATTCTGCCTGCATTTCATTTAGGAAATAAACATGTGTTTCTTTACCACCCAAACTTTAATACATTTCAGGGGAGAATGGCTCTTTCTTTAATTGTGACTCAGTCTTTGCTAATTCAATCAAGTTGGAACTGACAAAATAATGAAGATTTTCGAGGTATTTTTACCATGTTTGTCACTCCACGAAATGACAGTGCAAAGTTACCTCGTCTGAATTTTGATCAAATACTTACCAGGAATGCTAAGCCTTTCAGAATCCCACAGTACCTGTTTCATGGCATGTGAGTTATTCACTTTCATCTCCCCTTTACAGTATAAAAGAGGATCTAAGGCTGTAAAAACTTCAATCCAGAGATTCATGCAGCTGTACATAACAGATCCTTCCTCTCTCGTCATTGCAGCACAACATCAAACCAAACAAAATGTCTCAGAAAGCTACAGTATTTGCAATGAGGCTGTCACAGATCTCCTTTTTTGCTTTTGAAAAAAGTGGCTGAATGCCCAGCACCTGTCTCCATACTGACATTTTCTCAAACACCAAGGTAAAAGAATCAACCTTTGTCAATATCATCTCAGTGATTTTTTAGAAACAATGAAATGAAAAGCCTCAGTCTCTATCCTTGCTTCTTGAATACAGGATTAAAATAAAGGACACGTGATTTTATTGATTTAATGAGGGATGGAGGCTTCAGTGGAGCATTCCTTATGATTAGAGAACAAGCTGTGTATGCAGGTCTCACAACCAGTTCTTCCCCATTTACTTGGATTTACCCATTTCTTGGAGACTTGTTTATCTATTTGGCTGTTACAGTGACCCACAGAGTTCACTCCTGTGCTGCATGAAGCATTCAAATGCCTGCAGTGATTTTGGTCTGTTTCTCTCAACAGGGAAAGAAAGACTGAAGGGATTGCAGCATTGTGCTGTAAACTAAAGAGATGAAGAAGAGCAGAGAGGGAGAGAGAGGAAAAAACTTTTAAAATTTTAGATAAAACAGCAACAGGAATAACACCTCCTACTCATGAAGTGGGCTGTGCACAGAATTAATTTTTTAGTATATTTTATCAGATAGGAATCCCTCCCTCCAGCTATGAACTAAGATGTAAGCTAAAGGAGTTCACTCATAGTGTTTCGTGGTAGATTGATTCATGAACAGTGAGTTAATCTCCTCCTTTAGACCTTTTACTTTTGCGTTGGTTTTTTTTTCCTCTCAGTATTCACATGATATAAAATGACATTTTCATATGGTAATCTCTCCTCCTTGTAGCGTTGCTCTTCAAGATTAGCCAGAGGGATGAAACACAATGAGCAGTGCCTTCCGAGGAAAACAGAAAAAAAACAACAAAAGGCAAAACCAAACTGAAAAATAAAATTCATTGCTTACTGTTGATTTGTCAGTGAGATAAAACTAACAGAGTTACTGAGGCTTAGTATATGTAAATATAATACAACGGATGTAGGTTTATGTCATAAACATCTACAGTAATGGTTCTGTGTACATAAATACATATAAATAAACCAGATAGACAGCATTTACTTCACCCACATGTTAAATTTTCTCCATTCCCTATAGCGTTACTGACTCCGGGCTCGAAAAGTCAGAAAGAGCCAGTGCCTAGGCAAGCAGTTTCCAAACCCAGCCCTTCCTGTCTCCCCATTTTGGTTTCTCCAAACTAAGCTACTGTCCTCCCCCATCTCCATTATTCTCAGTAGGCAAGTGAGTCTGAAACCAGGGGGCAAAATAATTTCTTCCTAATTATCTTAAGCCAGGCAAGATAACCTCTCTCTCAAGGGCTGATGCTCAAATATACACATAGTTCTGATGTCTAGACAGTTATGAAATATAGGTGTAGGGTTCTGCACATGCAAAAGAGAAATGCATCCCCAATGAAGTGCTTTTATTAAAGAAGTATAATGACTGGGATAACTAATTACGTCAATACCACATAGTTAATTAAACCCATTATAGTTACTATTCCCATGGAGGGGAGGTCAGACAAAGCAGCCATCCCCCTGACTCTGCTGTGCTAACAAAAGAGAGAGAAATTAAACATATTAAACAATGCTTTTCATTCAGGAGTTAGCAGGGTTCATTGAAAGAGCTTTAAACTAGATTTGAAGGGGGAAACAATAAAACCAGGTTCACTAGAGATAAGCCTGAGGTCAGCACACCAATGTTTGAGGAAGGGTGTGCTAGTGAGGTTCTTTAGTCAGACCTCTTGGTGGAGGTAAGGGATGGAGATATATGATACAAGGGTTATTGATGTGTTAGAAACCAGGAAAGCACCTGAGAAAGGTCATGTAGGAATTAGGGGTTTTCCCACCAAAAAAAGGGGTGGGATCAACACGTCAGTTGAAATGCATCGACACCAATGCACATAGGGCAACCAGGAGCTAAAAGTCATTGCACACAAGGAAAAGTGACATAGTTGCTACCATGGGCACATGGTGGGATAACTTGCACAACTGGAGTGCTGCAGTTACAGAAATGTCTCAGAAGAATAGATCAGGAAGGAGAAGTAGTGGAGTAGCCTTGTATGTTAAGGGAGAGTTTTGATTGTCTAGAGCTTAATGGCAGTGACAATAGGGCTGAATATCTATGAACAAAGAATCAGAAAGAAGACCAACAAGGCAGATATCTTGGTGGGAGTCTGTCATAGACTACCCACTCAGAGTCAGGAGGTAGATGAAATATTCTGTGAGTAGCTAGGAGAAGTCTAACAACTGCTAGCTCTTGTTTCTGTGGGAAACTTCAACTTACCAGAACTCTGCTGGAAACACAACACAGTGGAGAGAAAACAGTCTAAGAGATTCCTGGGGTATGGAATATAACTTCGTGACACAGCTGGCAAGGGAGCCAACTAGGCATGGCACCTGCTGACCTACTGGTTTTGAATAGGGAAGGACTGGTGGGTGATATAATGGATGGCTGGAGGCCATGTTGGACACAGTGATCATAAAATGATAGAATTTTTGTTTATAGAAGAAATAAGGAGTGGGTTCAGCTATCTTGGGCTTCTGGAAGGCAGACTTAGGCCTCTCTAGGAGACTAGTTGAAAGAGTCCCTTGAGAAGCAGTACTGAGAAAATCAGAAAAGCCAAGTGCAACTAGAATTTAATCTGGCTACTGTAATAAAAAATTGAGTACACCCTCTGTAGGTTTGCAGATGACACTAAATTGGTCAGTAGTGTTGATCTGCTGGAGGGTAGGAAGGGGCTATACAGGGATCTGGACACGCTGGATCAATGGGCTGAGGCCAATCGTATTAGGTCTAGTAAGGTAAAGTGCCACATCCTGCACTTGAGTCACAACCCTGTGCAGCACTACAGGCTTGGGGA
>VYZS01086595.1:0-15963 GCA_013400695.1 Neodrepanis coruscans | reverse complement strand
TTTTTTTTTTAATTAAACATTGACAAAACATCTGGTGCTGCTTCAAGCCACAAGATTCAGAGGGTCACTCTTTTAAATATTTTACAATCTAAAGGGAAATATCAAGTCTCAGGCAAAGAAAAAAAATGTAACATAGCTGCTATAAGAATAAATCTTGCTGGTCAGACCTTTTACACTTTTAAGAGTTAATAAAATAGTGAGTAAAGAACAACCAAAGAAAATAATTTATTTGGACATTCAAAAGCCTTTTGATAAACACCCATACAAGAAACTGTTAAGGAAACTTGGTAACCACAAAGTGAGAGGTAAAGTCCTGTCATGGATTAAAACCTGGTTATAAATGGGTGTGGAATAAATAGCCAATTCTAGTAGGCAAAGAGATTAATAATGAGGTGCCCTAGAGAGCAGGACTCAGACCAATATTGTTTAATGCTTTATTAATAACCTAGGGGTGAATAGTGAAGTGGGAAAAGTTGATGTCAATAGAAAAGTACTTAACTTAGGTCAGGAGCAACTGCAGAAGAATTTAATAAAATGGCAGGACCATATGCAGAAGTACGAAGGCAGCTTGGAAAGTGCCTTCAAACCCTACAGCATTGATTCCACTTCTCCTGGCACGTGGGCCTGTCCTACATCTTTGCAAAGGTGAGGGTAGCTAAGCAGATGACAGATGTTTCTAAGCATCTCAAATACTTTTTCACTCCTCCCAGTTGCTGCCCAGCTCCCCTAGTTTGTTATGCTGAGAGGAAAGACTGAGCTTCCACATGGCAGGCCCCTCTACCAGTCTGAATAATATCTCTGCAAGCTCCTCCAGTAAATGTTTAAAAAAGCCAGTGCAGGTTCCCATGGCTGACCCTCCCCAGAGGACATGCTAAAAGCTTAGAGGTCACCTCTCACAGCCATTTCAAAAATTAGGTGTTTGGTCTGATGAGCATGTCATGACAGCAAGCCTCAAGTTCACTTGGTCTAAGGATATATGCTCCTGAGTACTGCCTGGCACCTGGAAAAACAAAACCTGCCAGCACAGCTGGGTTGCAAATATCTATATGAAGATAGCAGCCAAATCTTCTAGTGCATAACAGGGTAAAGGCACAGGTAGTCTGAACTTACTGCCACTGAGCTTCTGGGTGAGTTGTTTAGGTGAGTTGTTTACTTTCTGAATTTTTCTTCCCACTGGTTTCACTCGAGGTGTGGCTGCCTCTTGCTGAACTCTGTTGAGGTGAGCTATTGGCAGCATGACCTGGCACTGGCCTGAATTCACACTGTAAGCTCAGTATTTGAGCCTGGTACACAGACAAATGTACTCATCAGCACTCTGAATGACATTTGATGATATCTTTGTGTAATCTTGTTGCTGCTAGTCCCTAGTTCCAACTGTTCTGTCTTCTCTGCAGTGCCACCCAAACGCAGTGCAGGCTTTTGAAGGTAATGGCATTCATGGAAATTCAAACAGCTGTTTTTCAGAGGGATTTATTATTGTTTTGTTTTTATCCAGTGGGTCATTTCCAAGGATACTGTTCTGGAAAAGAAAGCAACTCATAAAAAAAGATTTTTTAAAATCCTCTTGATATGACTAATAAAGTATTTTGAAGTACCAGCGATAAAAGAAATTGTTTTTAAATCCTCTCTTTCATCTGATGATTTATATTACTTTAGAAATGCCCTGTGTCCCCAGCATTGGGACCCTAGAGGAGGAGATGGGGTTGTCAGTACTTCTCACAGAGGGCTCTGTTCCCAGAGAGAACTGGAAGGCATTGCACTCTAGATGGGAAGTCCGCATGCACATGGGAAGCGACTTACCTCTGATACTGCAGCACCCAGGAGACAACCCTGGGATCCCCCCTCTCAGTGCATCACACTGCCTTGCCTTGTCCCCACATTTGTAGTTCAATCCAAGCTCTTCATGGCTTTTAGACACCCTTGGGATTCTTCCTTCTTTTTTTCCATAATCTGAAATTAAAAGCAATACACACATGCACGTAAGATCCATTCAGCCTAAAAAACAATAATACTTCAATGCAGGAGCGTAGGCTTATGGTGTGAATAGGATTTGTTTGTGGAGCTTTATGAATTGACATCCAATGAGGACCTGCTCAGAAGTGAAGGAACAACTTCAACACCACTGGTTTAATCACTCAGCATGTGGAACCAGGGGTTCTGCAAAGGATCAAGCCAGAAAGGAGCAATTTTACAGGCCGGGGGTGCATGCTGTCTCTGCTGCTGCCTCTGAGGTGTGATTCCCTCTGGCCATGGTTCATGAAGTTGTGGGAGACAAAATGTTCAGACATCATCACAGTAATATTTGCAGTAAGTTTGATACTACATGAGCATAGTGTGCAGTCATGCAAACATGGTCATTAAATGTCTTGGGATTGGTTGTGTAAAATCGATATATTTTACCATAAACACCATCACTTTTCTCCATCCAAAAAAAAGCTATGGAAGATTGTTCTGGGAATCAAGATAGGCTAGAGTCTAGGGCAACCTGTGGCCCAGGGCAGCTGCAACATTAAAGCAAGAAAGATTAAAACTCAAGTATGTGACTACAAACCACTGAGATTCAGCCCTACCATTTCCTTGGAAGTGGGTGCCCTTTGCCTGCCTCACTGCCCTGGTGTGATGGGGGGTACAAATGCCTCCACGGTGTGTACCACTCTTTGGGCTCTGCTTGAGGTCTGCTTGTCCTTCCCATCTTCACTTCTGAGCCTGCTTCTCCCAGTACATCCCACTTTTTGTTTTTTCTCCATGCAGCAAGCCCCTCCAGTCATCAGTTCTGATTCTTCCTCCTGCCAGCAGAGAAAATGGCAGTTTCTCAGCTGTGGCCTTTTCTTCCACCTCCTCCTCTTCCACCACCTCCTCCTCTTCTGCCCCTTCATGAACTTCAATGATTTCCCAGTTATCAAACCACTTAGAGCGAGAAGGTGCTGATTCCTCTCTTCCTCATTCCCAGAACAATAAGCAAAGGCTGGCATTTTGTTAATCCAGGTATAATTATTCACCAACATTGTTTTTATTTCAATTTCTCTGTTTTTGTGGTCTTTCGAAGCTGTAAGCTTTTATACATGCTTGTAGGAGATACTGATGTGGGTATTTTGCCAAGCCATAAAATCCTTCACAGCAGTAGTAGTTTTTTAGAGGGTTTAAACAATTCTGGATTAAAATCAGAACAGAAATAGAAGGGCCAGACTGGAGAGGTACAGAAGGAGGTTGTCTGAATCTTAGATGTTCCAGCAGCTTAGAACTGTGGAAAGGAGCAGGAGCAGAGTAGTTTATACTCTGAAGATGACTTCTTGCAATCTACCAGTTCACAAAGAAAAGGCAAGGAGGAAGACCTTGATCTGTAATTTATGTAATTTTTGCCTTTGGTACCTATCTCGAAGGATGCTGGCAGGCAGGATAATTACAGTAGTTGTTCTTAGAGATGGGAATGAGGTGCTTTCTATGAGAGAATCCAAGATTGCATCCAGGAAAAATGTCAGGTCACTTTACAGCCTTTTATATGAATAGACAAGATGTTTGAACTGTTTCTCAGAGTCACTTGAAAAAAAAAAAGGCATGTGAAAATGTCAGAGAATTTCCTCTTTCCCTTTCCCACCCAAATACAAAATCAAATAAAAGCAAACACATGGGACACAAATAGAAGAGCAGCCCCCTCTGCACGTATTCGCTGTGTTACACAGGCTGTTTCCAGATGTATGGATTCGACCTCGTCCAACTGGTGCTTAAAGCTCGGCCCTAGCACAAACATTTACCAAGTTGGAAACTTCTGGGGAAACTAATGCACTCAGTGGTCAGACTCCTGCCTTTGGCCGTGATAGTTGTCACTGCATCTATTCTTTGACCCTCTTGCCACCTCTTCATTCCAGCTAGACCATTTTCAAGCTTGATAAAGTATAAACTTAAAAGCCTTGGAATGCAATAAAAAATGAAAAATAAGTCATGNAGTGGTCAGACTCCTGCCTTTGGCCGTGATAGTTGTCACTGCATCTATTCTTTGACCCTCTTGCCACCTCTTCATTCCAGCTAGACCATTTTCAAGCCTGATAAAGTATAAACTTAAAAGCCTTGGAATGCAATAAAAAATGAAAAATAAGTCGTGGGGTTTTTTTTTCTTTTGTCTGAATATTTTTAAATCAACTGTTGGTATAGTATAGACAGGAGATTCCCATGATGGGATTAACACTCCATTCATAATGGGCTGAGTATTAAAAACTATTACAGAAATTATTCTGTACTCCAGTGTTTCTTTCAGCTGCTGCATAAAAGCACTAAGTTCGTCTCTGGTTAAAAGATGAACAGAAGAAACAAAGACACACAGCACACACATTTGCAGCAATTGGGGCATGTTTAACACCACAAAAGGTGGATTTAAAGACCATTCTGCTGATGCTGACTTTAGGGAAGTAAATGCAGGGGAGATGCCCAGTGGGTTTCTGTAAGGCCAGCCGAGCCCTGGAGATGGCTGCAGAGTCAGGCCCTCCTGGGATGCTCACACCTGCATGGCTCAGCATATGGCCTGCAGGAACACGGATAGCCTGCTGCCTTGACTGGTGGAGACTGGCCTGTCAACACAGTTTGGGCAGCCCTGTGCTAAGTTTTGAAAGGATTTCTGAGGATTTTTCAGGCTAAGTACTGTTATTCAGGGGGAGAATCAAACAAAACGCCACTACCCCATCTTCCACCCCTCCACCTCCAAAACACCCCAAACAAAAGAAAAAAAAACAAAACAACAACAACAAAACCACATTAAAAATTGTTTTAGTCCTCAAATATGGGTTAATTCCAGATCCACCTTTGAATCTAGCAAAATCATATTGATCTCAACTGCTTTGGCAGGAATGCTGAGAATTGTATATTCTTTGAGCACCCCAATGGATTGAAACTATTCCTAAGAGGTTATTAGGCTCTCAGCTACTGCTCCAATTCGCAGAAATTAAACCTTCCATCATCTGGTTTTTATATTTCGAAAATGTCAGCTATACTTCCTATCACGTATATTGTTGCTTCAATGCGCTGAGCCTTCTGTGAATTTCAAAACATATAACTCAGCTCTCAAGCATTTCTTTTGTAAATATTGATAATGGTTTCAAGTTCTTTATTAAATAACTTTTTAATGAGTTTGAGGACAAAGAACTATTTTTTCACAGTCTCACAAAGATAAGAATCATAACATATCTTTCTGTACCATGGAACACATGGTTCTCAATACCTCATTGTGCAGCATAGGCTTTCCTTATTTTAAAAAAGTTTACTTAAACAAAAAAAGGCCCACAATTACGAGAAATAAAATATAAGCAGGTCATACTAAAATGTCCAAAGTCACACGCAAATGCTGTATGAGAGCTTTGCAGGTCAGTGTGTGCTGACATTTGGAGCAACATTAGAAAGCTCCCTTTAATCCAACAACAAGAAGAGCTACAAAATGCCAGCATCACTGCTTCATAAGGTTCAACGCATATACTCTCCTGGCTCAGCGTTATTTGTTGCTGGTGTTTTTAACAGAAAGGATCCCTGTGTATATGCTTAAGATTAAAGACAATATTATGGCGAGGTTCACCAGGGGAAGTTTCCAGGGAGAGGTATTCTATCAGTTTACAAACATGGTCAAAGTCCTTCAGGAGAACTCCTCTTTGGAACAGGCTGTAAACAATTTACATGGCAAGGTAAGAGGAAGTCTTTAGGGTGCCTTGGAAAATATTAAGTTATAGAAGTTCTGACCTCTGTCTTCTAGATCTGGCCCAGCAGACTGATGTTTACTAGCAAGTATGCGGCTCTGTAGGAAACTGCATGCTGTCAGTGAAAAGTAGGGTTATTTTTTTAATACATTTCAATTAAAAGTTGGCCTGGGTAGCAGTATACTAAATCAAATATGCTGTACAACTAATTCTCTCTATAAAAAGCCAAATGTTTACCTTTGAACTTAAAAATGTTGCCTTCAGGCAAATGGTGTTCCAGCCAGCTGTAGTTTAAACGCATGGTGCATGTTCTATAGTTTGCTTCTTCATTCAACACTCAAAATCACTCATGTTTGCTAAGTGGAATTAAAAGCCAGCTAGGAACAGATTACTGGTCCCCTGATATTAGCCTTTCTTCTCACATATTCCCTTGAAGACTTTCGAGTCTAATAATAACATTTTCCTGTGCTGGTTCTATTGACAGCTTGAAACCTTAATGATAATCCATTTGAAATGTTAATACTTAGTTTTATTTGCATGTTTATTCAAGGAAGTTTGTATTGAATCATTTAGCTGTGACTAAACACAGAGGTCAAGAGCCAAACAAGAAAGTTTAGGTGATTTTAGGTTATGTTTTAGGCCCAGCCCAAGGCTGGACATGTCCAAAATTTTGCTTTCCAAGCAGGCTAATAAAAACATCTCAGGCACTCCAGTCTTTACCTGAGCAATTGTTCTTGTTAAAAATAAATACAAAGACAGACACTGGCACTTCTGTTCGGGTTCTTTTGTTTTTGTTTTGTTTTGTTTTGTTTTTCTGCAGTCAGGGTAGCAACAGAACATTTATATTAACCATGAAAGCAAAAGATAAGGGCTGATTACCAGCTAAAAGGCATCTTATTTGCATCTGTTATTTTAGTGATGCTGAGACATGGCTGTAGTGTTTAGGACGTGTTAGGGTACCAAGTGCATTCCAAGGGTATCTTTTCAGCCATTTCCAGTTCATAAGTATATATTACTGAGTTGTGAATTAGAAGAACCATTCAATCTTCCATCTTTATCATTGTACCAACATACAGGAAATGACTTCGTCCCAAAAGCTGAGCACCTGCAACTCTCATTAAGATTCCTCTAATGTCACCCATTGCTTTTCAGACTCCTAAAAGGGCCTCTTACAATATACCTGCTTTAGATTCCCTGAGGATTTATTGGCTCAGAACACAGATTACTTGTCTTGGTATCAGGGATTTCCTTTCTTTTGAACAGGAACATAAAAACACAAAGAAAGCCTACACTCAAGTAATGTGAAAATATTGTGTTTGATTCCAACCCATACATTCAAAGTTACAGCTGAATGTCTGACTTTAACTTGAAATCCGATGCCCTGACTCTGCATATGATTTTGCAGCATAAAAAATGTTTGGAAACCTTTGAAAAAGCAGAAATATTCTTGGCTTGGTTGTGCTCTTATTATGTTTTCTTTAATGCATTTATAGTTGGCTCAATAGATCTTTACATATATCAAGCTTGTGCAGCAATTTTCTGGACTCATGAAATCTCTGTTGTTACTGATTTTAATGCTAGCATGCAGTCAAGTCTGTTGTGCACTTTATACATGTTGTCTCTTTAGGTGAGGGGATCCTCACATATTAATTATATGGTCCAAAAGCCTGATCCAAATCTTCCTGAATCATATAGCACAGAAGTCCGTTTCAGTGATATGCAGTATTAAAAGTTTGAAACTCTAAACTCTCCTTTCTTAGGAGCAGTACAGACTTATAGAATTACAGACACTTGCAAGTTTATATTGACCTGAAATTGCCCTACTTTTGCCCTTTTAAATTCAGACAAAGCAATAAAATTTAATGTATACGTGCACTTACTGCATTAAAATTAATGATTTCATTTCCAGACTGATTACTGACCATGAGCTTAAATGAAATTAGTTCTCCTAGAAGATTACTAAATACCCTCAGTAGTGAATACTGGTTTTTAGACACAGTTAAAATGCAGCATAGAGAGCAATGAAAATTTCATACTCAACATGCTCAAATGCCATAATGATCTCAGTTTTTTTGATAGGTTCTGATGAAAAATAATCTCTGAAGTCCATTCAACAGCTCACTCAAGTCGGAGTTAAAAGGGAAAATATATCAGTCATCTTGAAAGGTTTAAATGTAATCCCTTCTAATGAATATTTTTTCCATTGTTCTATGTTCACTTATAATCCTATCAGAAGTCTTCTGTAAGAACACCTAAGCAACTTCATACATGGCTTATTTTAAAGAAGAGATCATACATTCATCAGGTATGTGCAACAATGTTCTCCCAGGAGTGACTTTTGTATTATGAGAGTAAGAGTTTAAGCACATAATTAATTAGCAGTCAGAGCTAGCTGAATGTGAATGAAAGTAAAGAGCTTGCAATCAGAGCAAGTTAATACATTCACGCAGTTTCAGTGTCTGTAAGGTTATAGTTCCATTCAGCCAGGTGCTCTGTGACTCTAGGAAGGATACAGTCCCTGTCTGATAAGTCTGTTATTGAAAAGAAACTCAATGCCATTCTGTGAAGCGATCTTCTAGGATTTTAAACGATCTATAAGATAATGTTATTGCCCATACAAATACTGATCAGTGGTTCACTCTTCAATCAGTTGTCTTGAAAGGCATGGAATTCCTCCATGGCTGGAGTATGAATCAAGGGGAATGAATGTGTTCTCAAGTAAGACTTTAATATATGGGAAGTGGTATCTGAACTAGAGGTGACTGGAAAATATAGTGTTAAGTAACCTTGGACTGTGATTTCACTGGGACCTCATAAGTTCTGAAACCAAAGCCAGTTCAACTGAATGCTGTGTGTGCTCACAGTTCTATTCAGAAGTTGGCGAAGTATTATCTTCACAGCTAGTCATGGTGAAGGAAGTATGATGGCAATGTGTTTGTGTGGGGACTGTTTATTATACTTGCAACACTTTCTAATACAGTAATCTTTGCTCAGTTTTGCAGTTATTACATGTGCTCTGAACAGAATGAGCAAAGTTGTGAAGTGTGAGTTTTGTATCCAACTTTGCAGATACGTCAAGAATATCGGGGCTTTCCCTGTGCATCTTCTGTCTTAACATGTTGACAGACATACATGCAGGGTACATAGTTAACAATCAACACCTAGCAGCTTTCATAAGTTTAGCAATCAACATCTGGAAAGTTGGCAGAACCAAACTCGGGATTTGGATTACAGGTTTTTTCCACAAGGTGTGCAATTGTCCTGGTAAATAAAGCCCTTAAGCCCCATAAGGAGCTTTAGAGTATGCAATTACTTTAAAGGACAGCTATTTAAAGGACACTGAAAGCCTCACAAAGTTTTACAGCTTTTGTGGCAAAACCTTGTGGCTCTTAACTGCCAAACGAAATCCAATGATAACTGTTTTTCTCAAAAAATTGGTTCAGCAGTTGGGGATCTATAGATGGAAGAGTACAGGTATTTTTCTTTAGTTCCTTCTATTAATTACCTGTCAGGGGAAAAAAAAGAAGAGTTGTGTAACTAACCCAACGTTCCCCTTATTTTCTCCCTGAATATGAGCTCTGCAGTGCTGCTGGGGAACAGAAGTGTCTTTATGTTATATTGCAACAACGAAGGACATATACCTGAACCAAATCACCGTACATAAGAAAGGGAGCATTGTAGCTAGGACCCAAAGGGAAGAAGCCCTTTTTGTAAGATGTTTTCTTGTGGAAAAGATTCAAAAACAATGCTGTTGAGCAGCTAATGCCATATTTACTTTCCTGTTTTTGTTTTAACACAGACTGTCTTACGTAAAAGGAGACTCCAACACATTCACCCAGCACTTCTTGCCTGAGGCAATGAACCTAGCAATTTCATCTATCAGTTACACCAAACCACAGCACGCTTTCCTAAGCTTAGCTTGTTATTGTCTTTCAGTCTGCAGAAAAACTCAGGGCAATGGAACAGTTACTGGCACTATAAATGTTTTCAGACACTGAAGCAAGTAGTATGCAACCTTATTTGAATTAAATTACCTCTTTAAGAGAGTCTGAAACCGGATGACTTCATATAATTCATTATGTTTAAGAAGAGGGTTTAGTGTGGCAAGTTAAAACCCATTAAATTGCTCTGTAGTTTTCTTGGCTGTGGTTGTTTTTCTTAAGTGAAAGTAATTAAACATAAATATTTACTAATATCAGGCTGTGAAACTCTATAGCCAGTAAGAGAAATGAGGAGAACCAACCCAGTCTTGGATTCCTACATTAATACCCCACACTGGCTGAAAAAGCTTGCTGGGTTTTCCACAAATAGGACTGTCTAATATGGAGCTCTGATGGGGAAATCGGAAGCTGAGCAATTGAATTTATTTAAACAACAGGAGGAAACCACTACTCAGATGGGATCTGTTTTTTATGTTTGGGGTTAGTGCAATGGGGAGTAAGACATCTCAGGCAAATTGTCATTTTTTCCGACTAATGCTGGACAAAGACCTGCTCTGAAAATCTTTTTATATCAGTGGAGAAAAAGCCATTGAGTTGCATGGGTCCTGCTTCAAGGCAGCACATTCATAAGCACTGTGAATAGTACAGGTGAGCCCAGCCACTGAGACAGCAATGACTTCTCCTGCCCCAGCCACCCCACCTCACTGCTGCTCACCCCACCAGCATGAGTGCTGGTGTGGCCACACAGAGAACCAACACATGCAAATACTAACTATGGTTGGTGGTGCTAGCTTAGCTTGAAGTTTCTGTAAGCCAAAAGCTCCCCTTTGCTAGGCTGCTGTAAAGTTGGTGACATGGCAGACACTAGTAGAGGCAGCAAACACTGTTAGTCTAAATAATATAAACCCCCAAGATATATGTTGTTGAAGGACCTGTCAGGACACAAACAAATCAGTCCAGACTGGTCTAGTGACCATCTCAGGGTTAATACTCCATCTAATACTCTTCAGATCTGATTTTCAGAGACAGGTATATGGCACTTAGACTTGAAACGGTACTCTCTACTCTCTCTTTTATACTCCATCTGAAACTAAGGGGCCTCTTGTAACTTTTTAGGACTCCAATGGACAGATTTTGCCCTTTCTACACAGACTGGGTCCACTTCATGCTTATAGTATAACCTCTCTTCCCCAGCATTTGATAAAAGAATTCTCATAAAAGACCTAAGTTCTCCTACACTGTCAGAACAGTACAAATCTGCTTAGCTTGAAGAAGATATTGATTGCTGGCCAAAGGGCACTACTCCTAAAGTGAGGTACCATGCCCTGTGAAAAAGAGCAACAAAACCTTAAAGCAGATGGTGTTTGGGGTAAGCCATATGCCTTATCTTCCACCTTCTCTGTATGTGCTGCTTTCTGTCGCAGAACACAAGTGCTGTCGGTACCTCACAGCATCAAGCTGGGCCAGCATAGCCTGCAGAAGAGCAGTGTGTGCAGGAGGGCTTCCCAGTCCCGAGAGTGGGTGCTGAAACCCTCTGCCCCCCAAACAGCCCTTCCATCACAAGTTGTGTTGAGGCACTCCAGGATCACAGTGGTACCCATTAACTGAGGACCCAGTCACGCAACATTATTAAAAATATGAGGAAGCTTTAAACCAAAGCAGCTCAGCTGGAACAGGTGCCAGGCAGGAGAAAGCTTGAATTACATGAATGGGGAGGTTTATTAGCAAACTCTTAGTCTGAGCATTTACCCAGAGGTCTTGTTGCTGCATCTGTAATACTGCTGATGCGGCTGTGCCTTTCAAGGTGAGCGAGGACCACTTAATTGTTGCATTCATGTTTGCCATCCACATCCACCTAGAACAGACCATGGAAGGTTTGCTTGACAGAATGTTGAGTGTGCAGGCAGAAAAGAGGATTAGACTAAGAGTGATTAATTTGTGGAGTGACTTTTTTGTCCTCTGAAGTAACAGCTCTGTAAACTGTCTCCCCTGTCCAGCAAACAGATGTCACATGAAGTGACTCTTCCCTCCTCCCCACTGACCCCTCAGAAGACACATTATGAGGGTTCAAGTCACCCCTGGACTAGTGTTTCTTTACATCCCCTGCCAAGGAGGGTGGCAGTTCACACAAAGCATGTTCTTAAGGCACATGATTTATTTCAGTCATGGTTAAGTCCAAAACCTTCTGCCAAGAACAAGCTTGTTAAAAGCTGCTTTAGTCAGAAAGACGAAATACTAAACTGCCTGCCTTTACAAGTCAATCGCTCATAGGAGCTGAAATTCAGACATTTTCCTTTGGAATAAGCTGGCTGGATCACTTGAGTCTTTTGGGGGTATAAAGCGCAAAGAAACTGCCAAAACAATTAAAAAAATGAGTTCTATACGTGGCTGGGAAGCAATGTGTATGTTCTGCTGGAAGAGGCTACCCCACACATGCTCCCAGGTCTGCCCTGTTGGCCAGGCGCCTGCAGATCCAGGCCTTCCTCCTCCTTGTGCTGAAATTCTGAGGCTTTGGCTCCTGATGGGCAGAGCCTCATTTTATGGTGGGATCCTGTGCTCCTTGGCAGCACTATAGCAGTGAGCTAACTTTTCTGCCAGGAAGGACCAATGGTAAAAGGGAATATCTGCCATTTGCTAAGGCTGTTTGGTATATAGGAAGAAAACCAGTCAAAACTGTATTTATTCAATGAACAAGCCCTTATCTAATTTATAAATAAGTTAGCCAGAGCATCCTTCAGCCATATTACTCCTGGCTGAATTTGTCTCAGGTTTTTGTCACTAATTCAGTAGTACTTGATCAAATTGACATGTGTAAGGCAAAATGCTGACAGAAATTCAGGTCAAAAAGCATTCAGCAGATGGTGTGTTTCTATCTGAGGTACAGGCTTAGTACTTTTACTTGAAATCTGGAAGGCAGCTTTCAATAGTCTGAGAACATAGTCAGACGCTGGAATGCAATGCTGTGGAAAGGGACATGAGGGTCTTGGTCAACAGCAAGTGGAATGAGTCAGCAGTGCCCTGGCAGCCAGGAGGGCTGAGGGACTGGGGGGTATCAGGCAAAGCATCAGCACCCGGTCAAGGGAGGTTATTGTCCTGCTCTGCTCTGCACTGGTGTTGCCTCACCTTGGATATTGTGTGCAGTTTTGGGCTCTGCAATATAAGACAGTCATTAAGGTATTAGAGAGTGTCCAAAGGAGGGCAACGAAGTTGTTGAAGGGTCTTGAGGGGAAAATGTATGAGGAGTAGCTGAGGGTCTTGTCTGAGGGTCTAGCACTTGGTCTGTTCAGCCTGGAGAAGAGGAGACTGAGAGGAGATTTCATCGCAATCTACAACCTCCTGGGAAGAGGAGGGGCAGGCACTGATCTCTTTTCTGTGGTCACCAGTGACAGAACTCAAGGGAATGGACTAAAGCTGTGTCAGGGGAGGTTCAGATAGGATATTAGGAAAAGGTTCTTCACCCAGAGGGTGGTTGGGTACTGGAACAAGCTCCTCAGGGAAGTGCTCACAGCACCAAGCTTGACAGAGTTCAAGAAGCATTTGGACAAAACTCTCAGGCATATGGTGTGACTCCTGTGGATGGGTGTGCAAGGCCAGGAATTGGACTCAATGATCCATGTGGGTGCCTTCCAATTCTGCATATTCTGTGATATTCTGTGATTTTGTGATCTCCTATTGCTCTTTGGCATACAGAAGACTCCTGGAGTCCAGGATGCTTCATGGAAAGAGAGAGTCATTAAGGTTGGAAAAGACCTCTAAGATCAAGTCCCACCATTAACATAGCACTGCTACCACTAAACCACATTTACATGTCCCTAACNTGGCAAGCTGAGACTCAGTCATCAAGAATTCAATTATCCTGACCCATAACACAGTCTTGAAATCAGTTTTATCTGGTGTAATTTCAAAGCAGATTCAGTTTTTTTTGTTTGAATTGTGGAATCATTAAGGTTGGAAAAGACCTCTAAGATCAAGTCCCACCATTAACATAGCACTGCTACCACTAAACCACATTTACATGTCCCTAACCCCCACATCTACATGTCTTTTAAATCGCTCCAGAGAAGGTGACTCCACCACTTCCCTGAAGAGCCTGTTCCAATCATTGAAAACCTGTTCAGTGAAGAAAGTTTCACTAATATGTAACCTAAATCTCTTTGGCACAACTTGAGGCCATTTCCTATTGTCCTATTGCTTGTTACTTGGGAGAGGAGATTGACCCCCACCTCGCTACAGCAAAGTGCAGTATTGCTGAGCAAGTCCTGGCTAACTGCATGCTGGCTCCCTGGTGGCCCTGAGAGCTGGGGCCCAGAACAGCCTGTATGTATTGCCACGGAACTGCTGGACAGAACAGAGATAAAATCTCTGCTAGGTCTGGGAAAACATTCATGCTTTTATGTCCCAGGCAAATCTGGTTCCCAGTGCAGTCTAACAGAGAGTGAACAGCTATTTTTTGCTCATTTTCACATCCAAAGGGTCCAACAAACTCTCACGAGATGTTGTAGCAAATCTGATGCCAGCAAATGTGATCATTTCTGTACCTTCAGGGATTCTTCTACAAATTTATCCGTTTATTCTAATTGCTGTGGGTATTTCAGTCCACAGTGTAATTCAACTGAGCAAATCAAGGAGAAAGATGAAAAGGATTAAAGTTTCTTTCCATTGCATTTAATTGGGAGTTTCCCCACAACCTGTGTGGCAGTAATAGGCTTAGACTCTTATTTGTACAGTAATGCTTGATTTACTTGTTTCTCCCTTTCTTCCTTTCTCTTCCCATGGTGGCACATTATTGTTTCAAACCGCTGATCTTTGCTGTGGTCTCTTGTTTCCCACAACTTGCATTGCTGGGATGTTTATTTCCTGGATTTAATTCTAATTTAGCTACTACACTAATCCTTAAATAAATCTTTTTCAGTTCAGCTCTTTCCCTTAGCCCTATACACCAATGTTTACACTAATTTAAATAGGCAGGATATTAGATTAAAGTTAATTGAGGGAGTCAACATACTAATCCAGTTTCTACAGGTTTACACCCCTGAAGAAAATATTAAGAGCATTCATATAAATTTCCCTTTCTCATAGTCAGAGTGACAGAGAATACATTCGGAGGGTAGCCTACTATTAGGTTTTGGAAACCCAAGTAAATTGTATCATAACTTTCTTAAACTGTCAAACATAACATAAGACAACACATGCAGTTAAGCTGAATCCTCTTGCTTTCTCATTCCAAGACTCAAGAAAGCTGTCTGAACATAGCTGGAGAAACTACAGGTTTCCATGACAGCAAATCACAACATATTATCAAAGTTTAACAATCCGTATAGTATTTCCAAATAGTGCAACTAAAATGAAAAAAAAAATTGCTCCCAACAACTTGAATTAGATGCTTTGAATGTTATGTTTTTTAAAGAGACAGGACTGAATTTTTAAAAGTATTGTTTTTAGTAGTTCAATTTCCAGCTCCCAAGTTATTTAAACCAAAATCTGTTGGTGCAAATCTTCACCTATGATTATGCACAAGTATAATTTAAAGTATGTAAGCATTTTTTGAAAGCAAATATAGTGATACCAAAATTATAAAAACATCATCAGATTAATATAAGGGAAAAAAACCCCAAGCATTTGAAAAATTCTTTTCTGCAAACTTTTTTTGGTCCTGTGTGGGCTGCAAGTTCTAGCTATTTGCTTTTATCGAGAGAGAACGGAAGGCTATGGTGGGAACATTTTGCTGATTGGTATTTTTTTGTGATTTAACACTGGCACGTAGATAGCAACTTCCAGTAATAATTTTATTATGTTCTGTATTGCACAGGTATATAAGAAAGTGACTTTACTGCATCTGTGTATTTAATTTCTGTCTTTCATAGTTAAAAAAATGCCTAGCAATGGAGAGGGTACAGAGCTACACATAAAATACAAATCAAAACCTGTGAAATGTCTCCTTCTGAAAAATCAAAATTCACTTTTGACTGTGCAGCCTGAAAGCGATATTGAGTCACATCCCTCTCCTTTCAAACTGCAACCACCTTTCTTTCATGTCTCCTTGTAAGGAGCTGGATGCTAACTTACGCAAATTGGTATCATGACCCAGGGTGAAAATTAGCTGTCATTGTCAGGAAATCAAATTCTGAGCTCCTATCAATTGCTTGCCCGTAGACGAGGCACATATTTGTGTAATAAATTCCCTCACTGTACTGTGTTGGATCCTGTTAAACCCTGAACGCTCTGGGGCAGAAGTTGTAGCTTTTCCCTGCCAGGTAGGTGTTTATGAGCCTGGTAGCACCAGAAGCATTTCTGGAGCCCACAAACATAATTTAGCTGCAGTAATCTGAAATTACTGAGCCTGTCTC
>VYZS01086591.1:5349-24011 GCA_013400695.1 Neodrepanis coruscans | reverse complement strand
TGGTCTTTTCCAACCTTGTCAATTCTGTGTGTGTAATTCTGTGTGTGACTTACACTTTAGGATTATTCTGCTTTAATAACGTAAATAAAGATTCTAAAACACTGGGGGCTTTTTTTAGAATCAAAATTTAAGTAGCTATAATTTGCATTGATTTTCTTTTTAAGAGTTCTCTTTATTCCTAAAACTCCTAGGAGGGAACAGTTCAGAAAGTATCCAAAACATCTCATCTGAGAGATGGTCAACTATATGGGACTTCAGTCATGGCTTTAATGCGAGTAGAAGCATCTTCAGAATTTTCAAGTATAAATATGAAAGTTGAGAACTTGCACTGTGAATAAGCCGGGGAGTTTAAAAAAGCTTATTGTGCCCCCTAACTCATGAAAAGACACGTAAAATTGTGTATGTCACCTAGTAGTAGTCTTCACCTGTGCAGTAAGAATCACTCTGGGTATACCTGACACCATATTGCAAAAAATACTTATTTTTAGATTATTTTTATACCCCTTAGTTCATAATGGGATGAAATGAATTGTGGATTAGAATAACATTTTCATCTGCTAAAATCCTAACCTTTTTTAATTGGTCGCAGAAGAATCATGCAAGTAGTTAAGTATTTTCTCAAGAGATTTTCTCATCAACATGGAAATTTGCATCGTATCTTACGGCACAACATGTAAAAATCTATTTGAAAATTGTACTCTTTGCTGACAGAAATGGGAAAGATCTTTGCACAAGAGCTGGGATAACAAGAATCCTTCCTACAGTGTGATGTGAACTGTCAAATGGACCATTTATGAGAATGGTAATGAAATCAGATTGACAGCAGAAGTTCTGCTTTCTGCAGAGTATATCTACTATAAAGATGGAGCTTGTCAGACCCCTTGCTGTTCCTATACAAGCTTAAGCGATGACACAAAAAGCAAGATAGATGTTCTTGGAGAGTTTTTCTTTGGGATCCTCCTCAAGGAAATGGTTATATGTTCAAAATGACACAGTTTTGGCAGAAGTGATGAAATGCATTCAAACTAGTTTATCCTGTAGACTTTGAATCTGAGCAGCCTTACTTTCTAGTAGTCCTAAGAAGTGACAACTCTCAGTACAGGGGTGAATTTCACCCAAATCTTTCATGGATATTTAAACTCTCAAATTAAAACTGAGAAAAGATTTTCCTTCTTCTCCACTGTCTGCTTAGTTTTGTGGTTATTTGCATTTTCTTTGTGTTTGAAGTGAGATCTAAACGGAACTATTTTAACCAGTCCAATGTAAACAAACACTTCTCTGAAAAGGTAAGAGCTTTTTATCCTCCTTCCCCTTTTCAGAAAGAGTAACTAGAATGAAGTGAGAAAGAGAGAGAATTTGTTACTGCGTTGATGGGCCATTTTAAAATTTTAAGTGCATTCGTTCTTTGAAGCCATATCATGAAAAATCAGATCTGTGGAATGTACGTTTCATACCTGTTCTGTCTTATTTAAGTAAAATATTTTAATTCAGAGAATTATAGGACTATTAGAATCTCGATAGAATCACAGAACTATTAGAATCTTAGAAATATCATATATTAGTTATAGAAATAATTGACTTGGCAAATGCTTCTGTTTTAGCCAGTGTTGGCTGCTTTTGATGCAAGATTTGTCCCTACCTCTCTTCTTCCAAAGCCAATTTATGCATAAAGCAGCTGCCAAGGGGCAAGCACTAGTATCAGAACATTAATATAATTGACAGTGTGTGGAGCAGGGAGCAGAATCAGGACGGGAAATCAAGCTCCAGAAGAGAACAGGTGATTGTTCCTTATGAGGAGGAATAAACTAAAATAGCCGTTTATATTTGAAGGTATGAGCCTACAGAGGAATGCAGCTTTGTTGCTAGCTTGGGCTTTCAGAATAAAAGGACTAAGTTGGAGGGACTGAGGATACATTGCAAATAATTTACTTAGAATATCGCTGCTGTTAAGTGGGGAACTTAATGGCTAGCTAACAATAACCATGGGCATGAGGATAAATGGACATGAGGAAAAATTCTAAAGCTTAAACCTAGCTTTTTCTAAGTTATCTTAGACATTAATTAGTGGTGGGATCCTTGATACAGAAAGAACATCTGTAGTCTTATAACTTTGACCTCTGGGAATGAGGCTATAGTTATATGCTGTACAGAATCTTTATTGTATTTACATGTTTTCAATTTATCTGACATCAATGTCAGAGAATAAGAAAGTAATTTTCGGAACTACATGACAAAAGGTTTCTGATCACTTGTATAACCTTGATCAAATATTCTTTTGAGTCCATTTTCTCTAATCTTTGTATTCAATGCATACCCTACTGTTATGCATTGTGAACTTTGTGATCCTACTGAGCGTCAGGAACTATAAATGTAAAAGAGCTAAGTGTTTAGTAAAATATGTATTTTGATCTGCAGAAGAACAAAATATTCCAGAGAGAATGTTTTGAAGAGCCAATAGCTTAAGATCTATGTCTTGCTGTCTAATCTTCCTTTTCTACTGAAAGTACTAAGATGTCACTGAAAGTGAGGTACTTCAGTGTAATTGCATCATCATTGTCTGCATGCTTAAACATGATGCTCTTCCTAGCGTGGAGAGGCAGCCTATTAAGAGAAGTTCTGAACTTTTATAAAAATAATGGAGCTGACTGTATGTAGACTGAAATGTTTTATATTTTTCTAAGGCTACACAAGCCTTTTTTCTTAAGTCAACTAGGTTTGACTTTGAGAACTTAATGTTTGATAAAGATGACATAGTGCTGTTTCTTGGTATGTAATCTATTGAACAAGACTTAACTGAGCTAGGAGAAAATGTATTACAGAACAATGTGTGTAGTATTGCTGTAGCTTTTGTAAAGCTAACTTTAGTTGATGCAATGCAGGCTCACATTTCTTATAAGAGGGATGGGGTTGGATGGTTCCTCAGGGGGTCATAGTGTTCATCCTCTTAGCTCAGGCAGTCACTCAGAGCTGGTTGCCCAGGACTGCGTCCAGGTGGTTTGGGTTTTTTTGGTTTTTTAAGTACCTCCAATAATGGAGACTTTACAACCTCTTTGGACAACCTATGCCAGTGCTCAGTCACAAGGGTTTCTTAATGTTCAGGCAGAACTCCTGTGTTCAAATTTATGTCCATTGCCTCTGCTCCCATCATTGGCCAACACTGAAAAGAGCTTGGCTCCATCTTCTTTATACCTTTCCTTCAGGTATTCATATGCATCAATAAGATCTTCCCTAAGTCTTTTCTAAACTTAACAGTCACAACTGTCTCAGCTCTCTTTGTATGAGAGATGCTTAAGTCCCTTAGTTATTTGTCTCAAGTAGCTTTATATCTCTCTTGCACTGAGGAGTCTAGACCTGAAGACAGTGTTCCAGGTGTGGCCTTACCAGTGCTATATAGAAGGGAAGTATCAACTCCCTTCATCTCTTGGCAGTGCTCTACTTAATGTAGCCCAGGATACTTTTAACCTTTGTGATAAGGGCACCTTGTGGTTCATATTAGCTTGTTGTCCACCAGGATCCCAGATCCTTTCCTGACAGTGTGCTTTCCAGATGACCACTCCCAACATGTGTTGGTGCATGGTGTAGTTCCCTCACAGGTGCAGGACTTCACGCTTCTTGTTTAACCTGGAAGTTCCTGTCAGATCATCTTTTCAGCCTATCTGGATGGCAGCAATGACCCTCTGGCATATTGGCTGCTCCTCACAATATTATGCCATTAGTAAATTTGCTGAGGGTGTACTCTGTGCCATCATGTAGATCATAAATAAAAACATTAAATGAGACTGGTCCCAGTATTGACCCCAGGGTACATTTTTAATTCCTGGTCTCCAGCTAGACTTTGTACCATCACCACCCTCTGGGCCCACTGTCCCAGTTTGGACACTAGAGGGCGATACTAAAAGACGAGAGATGTAATAAAGAAGACAGGAACAAAAGAATTTATTGAATGTATGGGCTAAAGTTGTATAAACCACACCTACTAACAAACAGTAACCCAACAATAATAACCATAAAAACAGTGACCACCCTGCTGCTCTGGGCTGGCTGCTGGGCTGTGGAGGTGGAGGAAGGAGTGCTGCCACATGGATAGTGGGGAGGTGATGTGGCAGGGTCCTGCTCCAGGGCTGCTGGAAAATCAAGAGAGAAAGGAAAACCCTGGGGGACCCAAAAGGACGAGATACCACACTCCTATTGCTGTTGCATGAAGCTGCATGGCCCTCTGCTGGCACTGCCCGAGCTGTGGTCACACCGTGCTGTTGCCCATGCTGAGAGAGAGCTGAGAGAGAGACGAATTCCATTTCTGCTCCTTTTATAGCGTGTCTGTTCTCATCTTTTCTTGTGCTCCCTTTCTGGTGCACACTGCTTCTCCATTGGTCAGTAGCCTGGTTTGGTGTCACATGGCACTGGGCTCCACCCCTCTCCGAGACCTCACCAGGAGACAATATGGTGGCATTTGCCTCCAAAACACTTGGGGGCAGCACTTGCTGCAGGAATGGGCCACTGCCACTGCCTGACCCACCAGCGCTGCAGGGACCTGGGGGCCCCAGTGGCATCGCCCACGGGGCACTCACTGGCTGCGTCCCTGGGTGACCAGCACTGTGCCTGCTGCTGTTGGACCACCCGGCGCTGCGCTGTTGGCCTCGGACCTGCCCCCACTCCGAGGATCGCTAAGGCGACGCCTGCTCCACCTGCACCGCCAGTGCCCCACACCACCATGCTGGCAGGAGGCTCCGCATACACCTCAAGCCACGCTGCACCCACTGTAGCAGTGGCATGGAGCAGGTGGGCTGAGGGAGTGGCGCCTGCGGTGGCAGCATGGAGCGGGTGGGAAGCCATGGGAGCAGCACGTGTGGCAGCTGCACAGAGCAGACAGGTAGCCACGGGAGCAGCAGGCCAGCGCAGTGGCGCAGCTCCCAGCCACGGCCTGGCTTCTCTGTCACCCCTGCCTCACCACAAGGCACCAGGGTGGGGTCCTGCCCTGCCTGCTGCACTCGTTCAGGAAAAGACAAAAAAAAGTTTTAAAAGACATCGCCCTCCCCCCTTTTCCCCAGTTAACCCATAATACCCACTTAATCAGACAATGAGCAAACCATTCGCTGTATGCTCATCCAGCCCATACATCAACAGCTTATCTATGAGGATGTTATGGAAGACAGAGGCACACTCAAGTCCAGGTAGACTTATGTGCTTCTAGAAACCCTGTTTGCCTATGATGTTCTTCACCACAGCAAATGCACAGGAGTAATATGGTCCCTATGTTATTTGTTTCTGTTATTTTTCATTTTTGCAGTACTTCTAGAAGCTTCTAAATAACAGGAAAAAGTTTAAAAACAGTAACAACACAAAATGATTCTAATACAAAAATAAGATTAAGTACTACATAGCTATTTATGTACACATGCTATTGTCCCTTACACTTGTTTCACTTGCTGCAGTGACCAATTAATAAGATACTGGATCTGAATGTTGGGATTTTTTTGTGTTGCTGGCAAATATGGACATGACTATTTAGCTTACAAAAGCTGCTACTGGGTGTTCAGGGCTAGAAAAGGTGGTGTGAGAGGACCTACTCACACTGGAAAGTGTTACAGTAGAATTTTCTAACCCCCTATTGTTGAAGAACTTATGAAATAAGTAAGTTTATCTCTAGGCTTTATCTACCTGTCCTTGGAAATTGGTCCCTCTTGCAAAATATTGGTATGGTCTTGAATACGTTAAATGCTAACCTTTACTCAATGAATACCCGGTTATCTCAGAGATATGAGTCTACATAGCAAATTGCTTTATTACTAAGTATGCATTTGTTCTTGTTTATAAAGCCTATGGGGTTCATACAATTGTAAGGGATTAGTACTGGTTGGATGTTATCCCTTCCTTCTCCCAAGTAGCACTGTTAAAGCAGATCAATATCCAGTCCGAAGACTGAAACTATATGTAATTTGTTTTTAGAAGTTTTGTATATACATGTAAAATTGTAGTAAAATTAACCCAAATGATTTCATTTTAGTGTGCTAGAAACAAAAATAGCTGAAGAGCTGTGAGTCCTTGTAGGACCTCTCTGTTGTTCAGTTGGTGTTTGAACAGTACTCAGTCTTTAAGACTGAGCACCACCACAGTTACTGAAAAAGCAAAGAGTTATGTATTGAAAGCTGTGGTGTCCATAGTAAAATTCAGTTTGTTGTGGGTGAGTGATGCACATGGTGTGTCATGTTCAGTGCTAGTCTTAGGATATTCCACCCAAAGTCAAATCAAGTTGAGGTACTCAGCATTTTTTGCTTAATTTTCTCTGCGTAGAATGACCTTTCCAGGTTCTGTAAAAGAAATTATATGACTGGAGAAAAAAGCACTTCTTTTCCCTCACCCTCAGAAAGCTCAGTCTTTGACGGTCCATAAAACCATCTGCAATTTTTAGATGTAGCGCATTAATGAACAGAGCTTTGAGATAGTTTCAGAATAACTCTGTTGAGATTTGCAAGTCTGAATTTTGTGTGTTAGCCCTAAACCGAATTATAATTATTCAACAACCAAATCATTGCCTTCCTGGTTTTGCAATCTGGACAAGGATTAATCACTTCTGCAGAGCTGTAAAGTGCAACCATGTGTCCTGTTAACTGAGATAGAGCTGATTTTCTTCCTAGTAGCTGGTATAGTACCATGTTTGGGATTTAGGATGAGAATAAGGTTGATAACACTGTGATGTTTTAGTTTTCGTGAATCAGTCCTTATCCTAAGTTGAGGTCTCTTGCTTCTCACACCACAGTGCCAGAGAGTAGGCTGGGGGACACAGGAAGCTAGGACGGGGGCACAACTGAGACAGCTGACATAAGTTGGCCAAAGGGATGTTCCATACCGTTTGATGTCATGCTGAATACATAAACTAGGGGGAAAGTTTGCCAAGGGCTGCTCAGGAACAGGCTGGGTATCAGTCTCATTGTTTCATCATTATTATTATTTTCACTTTCTTTTTCCATCCTGTTTAACTGCATTTATCTGAAATGACAAATTTTACTTTTTTCCTCCCCAGTTCTCTACTCATCCCACTGTGGTGGGGCAGAGAGTGAGTGAGCAGCTGTGTGTTGTTTAACTGTCTACCAGGTTATACTGTGACATTGTGGTGGCAGGAGCTGCTCAATTTTTTTTTTTTTTTTGTATGTGTCTTCAAGAGAAGATGTTAAAATCATCTTGTAAATTGTATTGATGAGGTGAGGAAAGAGAAGCAAAGGCCTCCTGAGAACTGCAGCATCTAGTCTTTGAATAGGGTGAAATAAGGCAACTGAAGGAATAGTAAACCTGGAAAAAAGAAATGAGAGGCTCACAGAAGAAATAGTAGTTGACTCTAAATTAGTTTTGGGTAGCTAAAATGACAGGGGAGTATATAAAGCAATTTAGAGATTATTGTTGCTGGGAAAAGAAGCTACTAATCTTTGTTAGGACTCTAGTTATAAAGTACTGCAACTTCAATGCTTTTCAGAACTCTTTGTATCATCCATAAACATTAAAATATATAGGAAAGATGCTGTATGTGATTCTCCTATCGGTGTCATTCAAGACACATTCTTGTTTGGTAGACCTGATCGGAAGTCCATAGCTTTCAGTGAGTGATAATTTTTTCCAGAAGGGTATGTTAACTGAGGGGTTCTCTCCAAAACACTGTATGATTATGCTATAAAAACATTATATCCAAGCTGGCTGATACTCAGAATTTTTAATTTTTTTTAAAAAAACTGCCTACATTCTGTATCAGACAATCTTGCTGTATCAACATTGTATTTGTAACACAGTTATTTGGATGATTTGAGTGCACTGCTAATTCACTTGGTGTCTTTGAAATTGATTTTTTGGTGCACAAATTTAAATCTGTCTATTTTTGTATATTAATCTTCACTTCTTTCTCTTCCCTGTGAAGTTATGATTGGTATTTCATTGAAATATTTTAAATATCTAGTACTTAGAATCATAGAGGGCAATAGAGCTCATTTGTTTTATATATGCTGTCATAACACATGTTTATATATATGTCTAAGAACTTTATTATAGTGCATATGTCATATATGTCCAAGAGCATTCATTGATGGAGAATGTTGGCCCATAATATTAAGGCAGCTGGACAATATAAAGAGGTATTTATGCCATGTTTCTCAAGAGGGAAACAATTGTTTTGATTAAACCCAACAAACTTTAGTGCCATATTTGTAAATTAATGCAGAATTAATTTATAATAGAATTTTCTTTAAATGTAATGAAGGCTTTGACTCACAAGTGGTCAATGAGCATAAGTCATAAGAAAGCCTTAAAGTTGACTGAAAAAGTATCTTTACAGTGTTGGATGAAAGTAAATTTTGGCCTGGAAGTTACTATCCAATTGTCATACTGTGAGAATGAAAGCGAAAAGAAACTTGAGAGGTTTTGAGTCTCGGGAAGGTGTGCAGAGAGCAAACAGATTTGACTATGTCCATTAGCTACCTAATCATAGTGAGACCTCTCCTGGAATACTGCATCCAATTCTGGGGTCCCTAGTACAAGAAACATAGGGAAAGGTTAGAGTAATTCCAGAGAAGGGCCACAAAAATGGCCAGAGGACTGTAACTTCTTTCCGGTGAAGAAAGTTGGAATTGTTCAGCCTGGAGAAGGGAAGACTCCAGGAAGACCTTGTTGTGGCTTTTCAATATATGAAGGAGACTAATAGGAAAGTTTTATAGACATTTTTTTGCCAAGGCTTGTAGTTACAGGACAAGGTGTAATTATTTTAAATTGAAAGAGGGTAGATTTAGTTTGGTCATGGGGAAGAAATTTTTTTAAGTGCAGTGAGTTACTGGCATAGGTTGTACAGAGGTGTTATACATGCCCCATTATTTGAAGTGTGCAAGAGCAGGCTGGATGGGGCTTTGAGCAGTGGAAAATGTCCTTGCCCGTGGCAGGGAGGTTGGACCTTTAAAAAGGTTGCCTCCAACCCAAACCATTGCTTGATATCTAGAGAGGATTTAGGCAGCAAGAGTGATTATGTCATGTTGTCCACTACTGTTATATTTTGTCTTCCCTCCCCCTCCCACTTCCTCATACACCTGCTAGACATCATTGCTGTACTGACATTTTCCTGTGCTTACCAAGTTACCAGTAAGTATTATGCTGAGTATTTAACACTTGATTTGTTTTTACATATGGAATGACTTTTGCAATAAGACTTGGTAGTTACTTCAATCTCTCTTTGTCCACCATACTGTCATTATATGGCCTCATTAAAATTACAAGTACTTATGTTTTATTGTTGTGTTAAAATTACATACTTTTGATGACTTTATGAAATTGACCTGACTATGGGTATCAAACTATAAGATTATCCTCTAAGAAAACAGACACTAAGGTAACTTTTTATCTGAATGAGGGATCACAAGTGACTTTTTTTTTTTTTTTGTGTTGGGCAGGGCTTAAATATTACTTAATATACTTAAATGCTTAAATATATATAATACTTAAATACAGGTAAGGGCAAAACCAAGTAGTCTTCTAAAAAGCAAAATTGAATGATCAGTACCGTGATGGACAGTGATCTGTGTTTCTCGTTATTTCTCTGAAACGCCATTGTTTCTTGAAATTGTAGAACTTTCAATTTAAGGGTATTTTTAGAGGCAAAGGATTTTTTAACACCTTGTTAATTACAGACTGAGCATATCTCTCTACTTTCTTCCCTGCTTGGCATTTGCAGCATGCTTTTTTGTTTGAAGTTCTCCCAAGAAAAGCTTAATGTTTCTTTGTAAGTAGACAGAGGAAGAATCTGATAGAATTGAATTCTTCAGTCTGATAGGTTTGTTCTCACATCTGTAAAAATTGCAATTGGTTTGGAGACCAGAAACTGGTATAACGGCACAAAATGCCTTAAGCAGCAGATCAGTTTATGTTGCTGGGAGCTTGATTTCTCTCAGGTAGTTCTAAGTTTTCCTGTTGATTTGAATAACTTCATGTCTTTGCATCCTTTTTTGGTTCCTTATCGTATAAGAAACTTCTTTGTTGTGTCTTGGCATGCTTACATGTCAGACCAGGGTTTAATAGGGAGATGATCTAACTAGTTATAATTGAGCCACCTCAGGTATCAAAAGCTTCCAGCCATGACAGCATGGATCTCTGCGTGATTAATTTACTCCTTATGAGCTTTGTGATGCTGCAGTCAGGCTCGTCAGCAAGATGATTCATTTCTTCCTTTTGTAGAATCTGGGGCTTACAATATGTCTCTACTATAGTAAGATGGGTCATGTTAATAAAGGTAAGAAGGATGCAAAATAGAAAGCTTGTTTGAGGAATTGACCTACTCTGGAGGTGTAATGATGCATCTGTCTGAAACTTGGTGGTGAGCAAGAGCGAAGGAGTCGTGCAGTTTCTAGTTGGATAACACTGTGTTACACTGGCTGCTATGAGACAGACAAAGTGGTGCTTGTGTTGCAGAATATGAAATTTTTGGTCACGTAGTCTTCAGGAAGCACGCTTCTGTTGAAACTTAAAGGTCGGAATTCGGAATAGTCCGTGAAACCCTCAGTCTAAAATCCTGGTTTAGACTTGAATTTAGGCATTATATAAAATTTATAGTTTAGTCATATGCTTCTCTATTCTGTATGTGTGAAGAAAATGATTGTTTTGTGTACTTAATATTTAATTCACTAATCAATAGATGTTTGAAAAGATATGCATTGAACTGAAAAAATATAATAATAAGTTCTAGTTTTATTAAATATTTGTATCTTGGATGCTACATTCTGAACTATTTCTGTTAAAGTAAGGGATGAAAGCGTCTGTCTCCTTTTGATTAAGAGTTTTTAGAAACCAAAAAGATTACCTTTTTTCTTTTTTTTTTTTTTTTTTAATGGAAAAATCCCTTGAAAAATGCATGCTCTGCAATTCTCATTTTACAATTAATGTTGTGTGGTTAGGCACCTGCTTCCTAAATCAGTCCCACTAACAGCATTGGTAAGGCTATTTTCTGTGGATCTCAGAGGCTGAATACCAGAATACAGTGTTAGAAATGTCTTTTTAAGGGTATTTCTCTGAATTCCTTTACTTTCTATATATAAAATGTTATTTCTTGTGGAGCTGTTTTTGTCATTGCAGGCAAAATACTAATTTAGTCATGCAGTCTGCACAGACTTGTTTTGTGCTGAAATTTTTCTTATTGAAGGGGAAAAGTATATATTCATAGAAAGCTGCCCAGTTGCTTTTTTTTCCAAATTCATAAATTTAACAGCTGTGAGCAGGATAAAAGCATGTCTACATCACTTCCTTCCACAAACAAATATCCCAACACTTAAAAAGTATTATTGCATTAAAACACTACAGAATAACTTTCAGAAACTCTGCTAAACTACTAACATTCACACAATGAAAACATGCCTAGTGTTTTTATCATAATAAAGGTAATAAGGAACAGAACTTGAATTTGCCTGACAACAGGTTATTATTCTTTTTGTACATTTTTAGGTTATAGGAAAATAAACTCCAGATTTTTGAAAATATTAGTATTTTGTCATAAAATGAGGTTAGCAGACAGAATCAGTATGAAGAAATTTTCTTGGTTGATACTGTATCTTGGTTGATATGTTTATCATGTAGCTACTGGAGGTTTAATTTCTTTAAAGACTGGCTCTTCTCTTTCATGTTTTTAAATGAAATGTTGACTAACCTCAAAAAATTGTGTGGTTGATGGATTCTTATTTTCCCTCACACTTTTATTGTTTGCCAGTAAATTACCAAAGAAGGGTCTCAATTTCTGATGCACAAAAGCAGTGAGGCTGGAATGCATTGATGAGTTATTTTTTAACTAGTTGGTTATGACTTTAAAGCCAAAATGTTTTATTGACAAAATAGAACCATATTTTTAAAACAATGAAATTCCTTTTATGTTTTTTTATTACCAGGAGATATTTATTAAAAAAAAAAAAGACAAAACAAAAAAACAAAACAAAAAAACAAACAAACAAAACCCCCCAAAATCCACAAACCAAAACCAAGCAAAAACAACAACAACAAAAAAAAAGAAAATACAGGATGAAGGTTTTCTGTAATAAAGCATTAATATGAGAAAAAAGGGAAAGACAAGACTGAAGTGGGGAAACCCAGAGCCCATGTCTTGATTTTCAGTATTCTCTATCAAGTCTGGCTGAACAATACAGAATATTGCAAGTTAGTATCTCTTAGTGAATGCTTTCATGAGACTTGGACTGTGGGGTATTAGTATTTCTGACTAAATACTTTATGCTACCCCTGTTTCACTTGATGTTCCCAAATTGCAAACAATAGAACTTGCAGGAGAAATGTTGGGAGAACAAGCTCAAGTTTGTTGGTGTATGTTTTTAGGAACACATTACTTCTTTCTCCTCAAACAGTGCAGACTTCATGCCCCTTTGATTGTAAATCCATAAAAACTCAACTGATGACAGAAATAATTAGTCACCAGTGATAGGCACAATGATTTTGTTTTGTAGCAGCTGTCCTGTAACAGTCAGTTGCAACAAGAAAGATGAATTGGAATAAAAGTAAATTTAGGGTAATAATCAGATATAGGGTTTATGCATGGCAACATTATTTTGGGAAGCTTCCTTGTCTTCCCTGTCAGCACCCTTTGTTACAGTTCTGTGTAACAAAAGATGTACTAGAATATCAGTGAGGTACAGAAAGCATGGAAGGGAAGAAGTGGCAACCCAAAATTCACATTAAGTACTTGGAAAAATGAGCTTTCTGGTATCAAGCCCAATTCCCACAGATGCCTTATTTCGTGTGTTGGCTTTTCTTTATAAATATGTCCTATTCAGTTCTGCTAAAAATGCCTACAAATAGGGAAAAGTAGTTAACTTGCTGAGGGATATTTTAAACACAGAAAGCAAGAATAACTTTTTTCTTCTCATCCCCATGCAGTGAACAGATGCGGGTTTGACAAAAATGTTTCTAAGACAGTTTCTTAAGGCTAAACAGATAATAATCCTCTGCATAATACCTTTGTTGCAGCTGTAATGATGATTGTAGAACCCTCTAACTGATTAACTAGCAATGAGCTAGAATAAATATTGCAGGTGGTCCTATGAAAGGGTATATTGTAAAGATGAAATTCTTACATTTTAGAAAGATTTTGTTGTGAGCCCATCATCTCAGTCTCTCTGAATGAAACCAGAAATCATGCAGTTCAGAGGCAATTCTTAATGACAAGTAGCAGAGATGGCATGGACTAGAGCTTTTGCAAAATTCACTTTCAACAAATGTGAGAAGGTAATAACTTGGTCGAGCAGAAGAAGATTTAAGTATAGATTTTGAGAGAAGAAAGTTGCACAGTGGAGCTAATGGATAGGTTTTATGCTTATGAGCTTCTGTGGCAGGTCTTTTCCAGCCCTGAAGATAACCACAACAAAGTAGGTGCTGGAAATATGTATCATTAATTTAACAGTACTTGGGAAATATTGGTTTCCAGTATATGGTGCAGTTTGTAAACATAACCAGTATTTTGTGTTGCCAAAATTCAAAACCAGTTTTCATTTTCCTGTGGTGTCAAGAGTCTCCTTTCAAGTGTCAGGAGTTCAAGCAGATAAAACCTATTCATTTATAGGTTTTTAGGGACGGTAGAGAAAGAAAAGTGTGAAGATACTGTAGAAAAAATTTACTGTAGTAAAATAGATCTAGGCATGGCCGATTGCCCTTGAGTTGACCACTAATGAGGTGTGCTTGCACAGGCAGCTCAGGTAAAAACTGAGCATTCTGAATTGTCACTGAAATACCTGTAATGAGTTCTGAAGGCTTACATCATCTGGAAATCAGTCGTATGCAGTTGCCTTTGATAGCAGATTTTCAAAGTCATTACAGAAGTAAATTATTTTAGGGCCTTGCAGTAAACGTATTTTGATTTTACATACATATATATACATTATATACCTATATAAAAATACACATTTTTAATTTTTGTTTATGAACACATAAGACTGTTCATAAATGAATTTTAATCTCCTTTTGGTGGGCATCGTATTTCTCATTATAAATAGGCAAAGACATATGGTTGTTCAGTAATGTCAATATTCAATAACTCTTTCTAAGAACATTAAATATGTAGCAATTATTCTCAGATAGTTAAAGCCATGAAAGAATGGCTGATATCCAGTTTCCTGATACCTATAGTTGTATTAGCTGCATATGGTTGTAGAGTAATTACAAATACAGCTTAAGAACTTTGAGAGATAAATGCATAAATGGACTCCTCTTTAATCTCCTGGGAAAACTAGTTCTTGACTGTATTGTAAAGAATACATGGAATGCTGTAAAGTTGTGCTAAAAAACTTTTGCTGATGTCAGTGTTCCTCTGTGAGTTTGCTTGATTTCAGTTCTGGTTTTACAACTATGTGATTCCATTGATTTCAGAGCAGTCTGCCTTATTTTTCACTTGTATAAGGCATACCTTAAAGAAGCCTTCCATGGGAAAAGAAATATCTAGCAGAAAACACTCTTTAGAATCCTCGTAAAATTATGGAAGATTATTCTGGGAGATATTGAAAACCCCTAAAAAAGCAATGCAATCATTGGTCACGACCAGCACTGTTCATGAGAGGAAAATCTTGCTTAGCCAACCTGTTTTCCCTAGATCACCCACCTAGCTGAACACGGGAAGCCAGTTGGTTTAATCTTTTCGGATTTCAGTAAAGCTTTCAATAGTGTCTCTCACAGGACACTTCTGGACAAAGTGACCAGCACACAGCTGGATAAATACATCATGGAGTGGGTAAGCAATTGGCTTATGGGTTGAGCACAGAGGATAATGGTGAATGGGATGACATCTGACTGGTGACCTGTCACTAATGTGATTCCACAGGGCTCCATCTTGGGCCCCGTGCTCTTCAACAACTTCATAAATTACTTGGACTGGAAGAGATACTAAGCAAGTTTACAGCTGACACGAAACTGGGAGGAGCTGTTGATTCTCTCAAAGGCAGGAAGACCTTGACAAATTAGAGGACTGAATAATCAACAACAATGTGAAGTTCTACAAGAGGAAGTGCCAGATTCCGCACCTAGTTTGGGGCAGCCCTGGATGTACATACAGCCTGAGGAATGAGATGCTGGAAAGCAGTGCCACAGAAAGGGACCTGGGGATGCTGATTGACGGCAAGTTGAATATGAATCAGCAGTGCTCTGGCAGCCAGAAGGGCCAACCGTGTCCTAGGGGGCATCAGGCAAAGCGTCCCCAGCCAGTCAAGGGAAGGGATTGTCCCACTCTGCTCTGCACTGGGGTGGCCTCACCTTGAATATTGTGGCAATTTTTGGCACTGCAAGGTAAGGAAGATATTAAGGTATTGGAGAGTGTCTAAAGGAGGGCAACAAAGATGGTGAAGGGCCTTGAGGGGAAGCTGTATGAGGAGCTGNCCAGCACTGTTCATGAGAGGAAAATCTTGCTTAGCCAACCTGTTTTCCCTAGATCACCCACCTAGCTGAACACGGGAAGCCAGTTGGTTTAATCTNTTGAGGGGAAGCTGTATGAGGAGCTGCTGAGGGCACTTGGTCTGTTTAGCCTGGAGAAGAGGAGTCTGAGGGTAGACCTCATTGCAGTTATAACTTCCTCATGAGGGGAAGAGGAGGATCTCTTGTCTCACCTTGTGGTCTCTCACAAGGTGACCAGTGACAAGACTTGAGGGAATGTCCTAAAGTTGTGGCAGGGGAGGTTTAGGTTGGATGTTAGAAAAAGGTTCTTCACCCAGAGGGTGATTGGGTGCTTGAATCCTCAGTGAAGTGGTCATAGCACCAAGCTTGACAGAGTTCAAGAAGTGCTTGGACAATACTCCCAGGCGTATGATGTGACTCTTGGGGGGATGCTCCTGTGCAGGGCCAAGAGCGGGACTTCATGGTCCTTATGGGTCCCTTCCCACTTAGCATAGTCAATGATCCTGCAGAGTGGTTGCAGTTGAATAAAGAGGTTAATATTATGAAAGATAAAGCTTTTTTTACATACGCATTAGCTATCATTTGCATTGACAGCATGTTGGGGAATAGATTCTTTTAGTTCATATTACTCTAGGGAACCATTTTCCCTCTCTTGTTCAGTGTATTTAGAGCACTGAAAATGATGAAGACTAGCTACACCTGACCTTATACAGAAGGTAAATTACTAGTTGCTTTGAAAAATATTCCCATGTCCAATGTATTGTTTACTTAATTGTTACTAGGGCTGCATGTGAAGTTATGCTTTCTTCTTTTTCCTGTTTATTTTTTCAACATTGAGTAGAAATGCATCAAAATATTGCCAAGGTGATTGCTAATTATTGCTAATGTGTTTGTGGGTGGGGAAACTGGAGAGTGGGGTTAGATACCTTTCATGTCCAGGTTTTCCTTCAAAGATGCTATTCTCTTAGTTTCTACTATTGAAGACTTTACTGTTAGCCAGTGAATCCAGTTTGCCAGTATTTTGCTTTTCATCTTAGACATAGATTTATTTTTTTAGACCTATTATGTGGATCCTAAACTAAGTTTAAGCGTTTTTAACTTATATTTTATTGAAGATAATGTGGAATAAAGTTGAAAGGGAATGGAAGTGTTGAAACAAGTTTAAGAAGTTTAGGAAGTTTAAGATTGAAGAATTAAAGCTTATTCTCACAAACTGGACTGTATAGTAAGTTGAGAGTTTGAGTGTTATTTTTTCACTCCCTCTGAAGTCACTCTAAAACCAAGAAAACATTGCGGTTTTTCCTTGGATTGGAACCTGTAAGAGCATGGTAGTGTTGTATGGAAGAATGATGGTATTTTTCAGGAAGCATGGACTACCAGTTGACTTGTGGACAAGACATGCTTCTCTATAGACAAGTTATATCAAATAGTTAATACAGGTGAAATAGAAGAGAGTCTTGCTATTATAGGCATAGTTAAATGCTATATCAAAATGCAATCGATATAGGTGTTTTTCAGCTATATAACTGTTTATCTATTCATGCTCTGCACATTTCTGGGGAATACAGGTACAGTATTTTGCATAGCTTGCTGTTCTGATTTCTCAATGATTTTTAAAGGGCTTTTAATGTTTATGCTGATTATAGACCTTTCTGCAGGTATAGCAAAGCATTTACAAAGATCTGAATGCAGATACTAATGAATGAAAGTAAATTTCTAATACCAGATTTATTTTTTTTAAGTCTGATTGCTATTTCCCGTCAAATTCTAGTCTGAAATAGAAAAATTGCTGATTTTTCTGCCTGTAGTCTGTAAGGTCCAGTAGAATTGAAGAACATTTTTTTCAATGTGTCTAACCCATTGCAAATAAATTATCTACATTAAAAATCTGTTCAGAATGAAAGTAAAGTATATTAATTGTGTTTTCTTTAAATGGTGGGTCTTGCAGTGTTTCAGAGCATCTGGGTGTTACTGTGTGTGCAATAAGGGTAGTCTAACTGTTGCTGTGAAATACCATTAAAACCAAAGTCCTAGTATTTCAATCTATTAGAAAAAAAATCTCTTTTAATATATATATTAAATGGTCAGAATAGAGAAAGCATAGAGGATAGAAAGAAATAACTTGCAAAGGAAAAGAGCTACACATACCCTTGTCCCATCATGCTTGTCAGTGTCAAATTATCTGAAGGGAAGGGAAAAATAATAAAGATAATCCTTGATAATGGCACAAGTTACTGCAGGTAATGAAAACAAAATCTGAGACAAGTAGGAGTTAATTGCTTCATCGCTGGACATCTTAAGAAGTAGTTGAAACTCTGTTTTTAAATGACAGATGGTAAGAAAACATAGATATCAAGAGAAGGCAATGAATGATAGAACTTGCACCTTGCTTGCAAGCAGGCTGATTCTGAATTGGCTGTTGCCCATCAGGAGAGGTAGGTCTATCCCTCTAAACTTGCTTGGAGCCAGAGTTAATATGTAGTCTAAATTTGACTGCTAAGAAAAAGACCAAATGGGATATTAGAAGCAATTGTGCGGGGAGTATGGAGCAAAGTAGGAAATGTGATATGCAACTGTACAGAGTCACGGTGTATCTACAGTAGTGCAGCATAGTTCAATATGTCACCTCAGAGAAATTAATGATTTGAAAAATTAAAATGCAGGAAGGGGAGATAAGGTGTTGTCTGGCTTCTGTTTCTTACAGAGACAGTAGTAAAGAGCATCAAAATAAAACTGAGGTAAAACTTGAAATAAATGGTGTTTACTTTTCCAGTAAGGAACATAACTTGGTATTTTGCCTTACTATCATGCAAATGCAACTACATGATGAGTTCATGATATGCTTAGAGTTCTTAAAAGTGTTCTGTACATTTACGGGGAAAAAAAAGAAAGGTATTAATAAGCACCAGTCAAGAGAGTTTTTAAACTGTGGGATGTCAAAAAGGTGATNGATCCACACTCAAAAGTGAGCAGAACTACTTATTTCTTGACCATTTAGATATTTCACATATCTTAACCTACACATGTTTNAAACTGTGGGATGTCAAAAAGGTGATTGTGGGGAAGTACTGTTCTGCAAGTTGTTTTTTTTATTGTGTTTATATATTTTTGATATTTTTTAAGTACTAATATTTTCTTCTTTAACTACTGTAAGAGGTATGATGCTGAGTGTCAGCGCGCATTTAGGCCTGACTTATGCTGCTGCTTTTGCGCTCTAAACTGATTTCAATGTACTGGGTCCGTATCTGTGCTGAGGACGAGTATCTAAA
>VYZS01086588.1:4956-15996 GCA_013400695.1 Neodrepanis coruscans | reverse complement strand
CCCCGCCCCCCCCCCCCCCGCCCGGAGGGCAGCGGCGCCCGCAGCGGCGGGACGGGGGTCGGGAGCCGAGCCGTGCCCGGCCGGGCAGGGCAGGGCAGGGCAGGGCAGGGCTGTGTGTGCCCAGGGGCACCCGGGCGGGACAGGCGGGACAGCCCGGCGCGGGAAAGGTGCTCCCAGCGGCGGCCGTCCCAAAGGGCGGGCGGTGGGACATGGGCAGCCCGGCGGCTGCTGCTTCTTTCGGCCACCCCTGCGCTCCTCAGACCCTGTTTCAAACTTGTTCATGTCACGCGCACCTGCTGCATTTTGCTGTTATTTTGGGCATAAAATCCCTCGGGTTGAGCTTTGGTGTGTGTGACTTTCATTCCTTCCGGTTTTTTCCTTTTCTCGCTCCTTTTTTAAGTAAACTTATGATCTTTGTTTTTCGCCGTGTTTGCTCAAGCCAGCTCATTGCCTGCAGCAAGCCGTTTTATTAAGCACGCGTGTGTGTGAGCCATCCATTACCCCTGTATCCAGCATGCTCTGCTGGGAGCTTTAGCGACAGAGCCATCGCGAAAGCCATGGATCATTACTTTTTCTAAGTTCCAGAAGCAGAAATAATTTGAAAGCACTGGATTAACTGGGTCACTGCCTGAAAACATCATAGCTTTCCGCTGGAGGCATACCGTTAGATGTTTTCAGGACTTTGTCCTGAAATTGTAAGTCCTCAGAAGCCTACTTGTTTTATCTATCCATAATGTGCTTTGCATACTGGTGTCATTGTGTGAATAATGGTAACCCTGGAGGGCCTGGCTCACTGATGGAGGGGAAGGCTGACAAAACTGAGGCCCCGATCCTGCAGTCCGGCCTGTGCCAGGACCAAGCTAAACCGATGCAGGTTTACTTGCCTTGTCTTGCGTGCGTGTGTACTCCTGGCAGGCGTTTCTTACAAGGTAAATGTAAGCAAAGTGAGCGGTTTAGATTTTTCTGAGATAAAACGTTCTCCGTTTAAAGTGAAGCCTTTAAACCCTTCAGTCTGCTGTTGACACAGCTCGGGTTGAAAATAATTCTTTTGCTGAAGTACTTGAACTGTTTAGGCTGAATTGGGCCCTTTTTCTGTAGCAATGGTTATATAAATTGAAATAAATTTAGAGAGGTTATTAATGGAAGTTATGCAGAATTCTTAGGTTGTGACAAAGGACAGGCTCAAATGTTGTTGCTTCTGTAACTAAGGTAGGCAGAGCCTCCAGTCTCACCATCTGCAGGACTGCGGCTCAGCTTGGTTATGAAAGTTTAGGAGTTCCAGGGGTTGTTGACTTCATTTCAGTTTACTGGGAGATTACAAGATTAGGATATATTTAATTTGGAGTTGTGCTTGGAGTTTGTTTGCATCTTATCCATCAGCAGTTCATAACATTAAAAACTTTTTTCTGCACTCTCTCTTGTAGCTCAATATCACTGTAACTCCTTTTCTGTTTTGACAAGACAGTGGCTAAGCATCTTTTGGTGTTTGAGAGTGGGTTTTTTTAATTGGACTTTTTTTGTTTGTTTGTTGTTTAAAAAAGACTAAATAAATAATGCTACTGAAAAAATTCAGATTGATATGTTCAAGGACTGTAGGCCATGTTGGATACAAAGGATGATTTGGGTCTAAAAATGGATGGTCAAAGATACTGAAAGCAAATGGGCTGTTTTGCCAAATAAGGAAACTTGGCACATTCAGCTGTGTATTTTAAGATAGCACAAGTGTGGTGTGCTACTACTTTATTGGCAATATGTTGGCAGTGTGCCTTCCTGAAAGAAGCACTGAATCCTGCTTTGTGGAACCACACAGTGAAGGGAGGGCAGTAAGTTACATGGTTGTTCCCCTTAATAAATTACAAAGGGTGTTCTTGAAGTAATTGAATACTTGAGCAGCGTCAGGTGCACGTGCAAGATGAGGGATGCAATTTTCAGTTCCACAGTCATGCACTAAGCAAAATACGAGTTGCATTTACTATGCAGTTTGTGCTAAATTCTTTCCTGCCTTTTGTCTCTAACTTGTAAGTCCCTGAAGGGAAGGCTCCCTATATTCTCAGAGCAGTAGCTGAGTGACAAATAAAGGGTCTTCTGGTTTGTACCTGGACTAAAGCAGAACACTGGTCATGGCAGCACTTCCCCTACATTGCAACTTGTTTGCAGGGAGCTGTGAGGTACAAGTTTTTCCTGTGTTGCTGTGGTAAGATGCAGGGCAGCCTTCAGCAGAGTGGTCTGCAGCCTGTCTGCTTGGGTGCTTGGGGGAGCCTGGGTGGAGCAGCAAGTGTGAGACCTCAGCAGGGTCAGGCCCCCACATGTGTTAATCCCCTCAAGTGCTGTAATCGCAAGAAGCCAGTGATGGCAGATGGTTTTGTACACCTACATTTATTAGTGTACTGAACTGAGCTTGTGGTGACATCATGGCTTGCAGTGTAATAGTCCCGACATGTTAAATACTAATGTTAAATAAATGAACAGTTTCTAACAGGATGCTCAAATAAGTTACTGTGAGAAGAAAAAGACCCAGGAGAAGGTGGAGATGTTGCTGTGAAATTACAAGCTCATGTTAACCATTAGAAATAAAACAGAAAAAAGAGCAAGTTTTTTTTCCCCAAGAAGATAGCATAGGAATAACCAAAATAATCAGCAGTTGAATTATTTCTTGAAACACCTGTCATTCACTGTTTCTGAACTGTCATGTTTTCACTTAGTCAAGAACAAGCAATAAGTTTAGTCAATGTAGTGTTCCCCGGCTACATGGCTGCGCTGGTTAAACACTTGAAACTGTGGGAGTGGGGAAGGGTGGTGTGAGTGCCAAACCTTCCTTACTGTGTGTGCCAGGGAGTTGCTGTAATGCCCCCTGCCCCAAGCCTGGAGACAGAGGCTGCAGAAGGTGCAAAGAACTGCAGTGCATTGTTGGAATACTGAGCTTGTAAATGAAATACCTGATCTGTTGGTTTTTTTCTCTTAACCAGTGATATAAACTCAGATTGTTTAGGCAGGATGACAAATTAATAACTGTGTGTGGATTTGTCAGGTGCAGTTGTTACTCTAAACAGTTGTTTTCTTGAACATCATAAAGAGATTGATCTCTCTGAGGATTAACTACCTTCCGTGTGAAAACATAGCGTAGTGTTTAAACAGGTCTGTTGCTTCATCTAGAAGGAGAAAACTAACTTGGGCTCTTGTTAATTACAGATCTCTAAATGAAGAGTGTCAGTTGTAAATCTCTACTTTCTGTGGAAAAAAGCATCTGAAAGAACCTGATACATGATAAAGAAAGAGATTTTAAAAAAACCCAACGTGATAAAGAATGTATCTTTCTTTAGATAACATTGATTAATTTATTGTATGCTGGGGCCTATAGCATCTCTAGAGCTGCCTGAGTGGAGGTTGTAGCTGGGTGGGCTTTGGTCTCTTCTGCCAGGCAACCAGCGATAGGACAACAGGATGCTGTGCCAGGGGAAGTTTAGGTTGGACAGGGGAAGAATTTATTCCCAGAAAGGGTGATTAGATATTGGAATGGGCTACCCAGTGAGGTGGTGGAGTCACTGTCCCTGGAGGTGTTTAAGGAAGGACTGGAGGTGGCACTGAGTGCCATGGTCTTGTTGCTGAGGTCATAGGTTGGACTGAATCTCAGAGATCTTTTCCAACCTAATGCATTCTGTGATTTGCAGCTGGTGACTGCTCTGGGTCAGTTTGAAACTGAGAAGCTATTCAAAGAATGAACAGTAGCTTCTACAAATGCTTGTGTCAGGCACTGCATTGCAAGTGCATGAATGTTTAGGTAAAATTTGAAGCAGTCAGGAGGACCCATCAGAAGAGTATCCACTTGTATTTATCTGGTGTGTGTTTGTCTGGTGTGCATGTTGTTCTATGCTAGTGCAACTTACCAGAAATCAAATAATTTACTAGTTTGTATGGGTGATTTGGTTCTTCTGGGTGAACAAGAATGTTAAATAATTTGACAGCTCTTCAGAGCTATTGAATTCACATAGTGAAGGCCAGAAATATTTGTTTCCTGTGATTTTCTTTTCACTTGATTTTCTGTTCCTTCTGCCATTGCAGATGCAGCCATCTGTTGTCAGCTGTTCCTACTTTCCTGTTAAATTTATGGTCCAGTCAGTGCATATGCTTTTGCCTATGAGTAACATCACTATTCTAACTAATTCTATGGTCAGTAAGGAGATTGTTCACTTGAATGTAATTACCCATGTGCATAAATATGTGCAGGGCTGTGACCTGTGAGGTCTCTGGTCTGGAAAGATGAACTGTTTTATTTGTCTGTTTGTCTGTGAAGTGTCATGGATGCTTGAGACACCATGTACATAGCATTAACTTGGTGTAGGTGCTGGAGTAAATGGAGTAATTGAGCTTTTGTTTCTGAACATCTGCTTATTAACCAGCACTAGCAAAGAGCAAAACATTAAAACTGGCTTCACTACCCTCTTTGTTTGTAGGAGGGACCAGTTTACTTTCCTTTGAACTTTTGCTAAAGAAAATATATGCAGGGAGGTGCAAAAGATGACTCTGGGATGGCAGGAGATCTAACAACAGCAGTGAGGTTAAAACAAGAACAGAAGGTCAGCAGGAGAGCTCAGGCACTTGTATGGGGGAAAGGGCCATAGAGCACTGGAAAAATGGACTTTATTTCATCTGCCACTGGTAACCCATGCTCTGACTTGCTGTTCTAGGGAGAGAGTGTTTGTGTTCCCCGCCCAAGAGCTCTGCAGGTTGGCTGTCAGTGAAAGGCTTGAAGTCTGCCCCTTCCTAAAGCATCTTCTGTAAACATAGTAAAGTTCTCATGGTCTGGTTAGCATTTGTCTTTGCCTTTATGGGTGGTCAAGAGTTATAAAATGAAGCAGACACTTCCAGAAAAGGCTCTGTGTTACCTCACACTATATGTAGAAAAGTGTTGGTGTCTTTGTCTCTCATTTGCAGAATACCTGCAACCAAATTGTGCCCAGAAATTCCTGCTCAAATGATATCTCGAAGTATTTATCAGATTACCTGCACAGTCAGGAGAGCAGGGGGAAAATAATGTCTTTGTGTATAGAAGGGATTGACATAAAGGGGGTTTGGCAGTCAGCAGTACTGTGTGTAGTATAGGTGCATTTCCCGGTGCTGGACAGCACATAATGTGTGGATTCCATCTCAAAAAGCTCCATGGAATGGATGCTCTGAGAAGACATAGTATGTTTTGGTACTGTTATTGACCAGAGAAATTTGATGTGTAGTTTTCGCCAGCAACACAAAATCTCTGATTCTTTTTTCCCCTGTTTTATTCAAACCTATCTGATAAATTAGGCTGATAAATTTACTTTAATTAATTGCAAGTGTAGTAACTTTTGCTGTTAATTAGAACTACTTCATCTAAGCTGTCCAAGCATCTGAAATGACCCCCTGGCAGGCTTGCAGATGGTTCTGGAGGATCCCATGTCCTGCACTCCCACTAAAGACCGGAGATTTCTGAACTTAAGTCATTAGAAAAAGAACCCTAAAATTAGTCATTGTTCATGCATTTAGGTGTTAACATTTCTTTAAATTCGCTATGACCATAGGCTTTATCTCCGTGAAATCTTGGAGGGGGACGTTCTGTTCCCGTCAGCAGACTTGGGATCATCTCTTGAAACTCCCGGCACCAGTCTTGGCACAGGCTGCAGAATTTCACATATTGTAACCCAGATGAATTACCCTGCGCGTTGTTACAACATGCAAACAGAACTGAGTCACTCAGGAAGAGAGCTTTACCATGGCCAGGTTTTTCCACATCCTTGTGCGGAGCGCTCGGACCTCACTGCGGGTGCTGGCACGGGGCGGTGTGTGCTGGGGTGCTGCCGCCTGGGCTGACGTGAGTGCCTCATGCATGGGCATCACGGCGTGCCCGGTGTGCCCGGCGTGCCTGGGCTGCTCGGAGAGCGCGGGGCTCACAGCGCGCGTCCTGTGTGTTGGAGCGCTTCGCTTGCCACGGGGAAGGTGGCGACGTGCCTGCCTTTCACAGAGCCACTTTCAAGGTGCTCGGGAAGTACTGCTCTGAGGAATAGTTTTAGTAATTTCTGTCTCCCAGCTGCTCCTAATAGCTTGTACGAGTTATGAAAATGTTTGCACAGTGTGTTGGAGTGTGAGTTCCAATCTTTTTTCCTCCTGTGCCCTGGATTTTACTGTAACGTGCTTGTGATTCTGATTTTGGGATGTGTGAGCATGGGTAAGAAAGTCCATAAATCCTTGAAGCGTGTGCATTAATGAAAGCTTTTCTCTTCACAGGTTTTGCTGTGGCATATTTTGTCATTATGAGATGTCGTCTACCAGTGCTTCATTTGTGCAAATTAAATTTGATGACTTGCAGTTTTTTGAGAACTGCGGTGGAGGAAGTTTTGGGAGTGTCTACCGAGCCCGATGGATTTCTCAGGACAAGGAGGTGGCGGTAAAGAAGCTGCTCAAAATAGAAAAAGAGGTAAAAGTTTACTTTTTGTTCACTTTGTCTGCTGTGGTAATGAAACCAAGAATTCTTTTCTAGTGTCTTCCCTCCTCTAGGTAATGCAGGCAAACCATCCTATCTCAGGCTTTTTCTTTGTTTAATTACAAAACCCTGTAAGTGGATGATATTACAGTTGGGTGGTCCCGGCCGAGGGGACTGATTTAAAGCATTATTGTTTTACTGTTCACTGTTCTCTCCCACTTTTCTTGTTTAGCAGCTCCTTTCTTCCCTGGCCCTGATGAGGAGAGCTAGCTGCACCTGTGGAGCTAGTTGTTTCCCCTTGATACCAGCAGGCACGTTGCTAGATAGGAAGAGGTAGTATTCACTGTCATTGCCTGAGGAAAAAGTTTTTTCCTCTTGACATTTCGTATCTGTATGTTCACTGTAGGCTTATTAGCATTGTGTCTTCCCTGCCTGCAGATTTTGATCCTGCTCTGCTAGCACTGAGTTAGTCAGAGGCACATTTCAGCTTGATCTTGCAATGAGGCAGTATTAAGACTAACTTTTCTACCAGTTAGCTATCTAACTGTTCTACCCTTGTGGCATCCAGTGTACCTGGAGAGGTGAATAGGTCCTTGGCAATCCTGAGGGAAAAGGTGGAATTAACTTACTGCACCTTTACTAAGTAAGGTTTGTTTGTTGTTTGGTGTTTTGATATTTAGATTTGCCCCGAAATCCTCTCTACCACTCAGCTTTGTATGTTTGCAGTAGAGACATGGTGTACATGGTCCTCACAGTGCTCCAGTCTGCCTGCAAGGTCACCACCACAGATGGAGCACTGAGGACACACCAGTCTAGTGATGGACAGCACAATTACTACTGGATTGCTATTCCAGCATGACTATAACTTGTATACAATATCCTCAAAGTATTTTAGGGAGACAGTTACAAGCTGGAGGACAGCAGAGCAGTGCAAGGCATAATAGGCTTAGTAAATAATCAGACACCAAAGTTCATCCACTCCTGTGGCAACTGAGCTGGCCTGATTACACCATGCTTAGTGATGTGATAAGCATGTTTGATCATGATCAAGCAAGTTGCTTCATAAAATCATGTAGAATGATCTCATGATTTTTGCAGGGTGATGGAAGATTTATACATTCTGTCCAATGTCAGTTGGCTGTTTTCTTTATTATTTGTTAATATCAAAAGAAATATGAAGACAAGGAAAATTGATGCTATGTAGTACCAGTAATGTGCTTCTTAAAAGTCATCTGGTTGGCAGTTCTCAGTAGTGGTCAGTGAAATATCTTTATTGAATGTGTGTTTTTATGGTGGAATTACACTCTGTCTGTGAAAGACCTGTTGCTATGTACTGAAGGCATCACATCTTGTGATGGCATTAACCTTAATGGATTGGGAAACGATGGAGAAAGAAGGACAATCCTATGTATTATTTGACACAGTTGGACCATTCAACAAAAATACATTTTTTAGGACAGCCCAACACAAAGTGCAGCTTGTAGTAGCAATGAACACGGATTTTTCAGTAGGAAAAGGAAACCATATGCTGGAAAGAATTTATTATAATTTAAGGATTTATTTAGGGATTAATAAAGACTTGCAACTCATTAAGAGCTTGTTTCATTGTGCTGTTAGGTGAATTAGGTTAACTATCTTGCATATCCAAATGAGGATTAAGTAATTTGTAAAAACCAGGGGTGCTTTATCTTGGTATGTGGCACTGGGCAAATTATTGTTAGGCAGTAGGTGCAGTTGTGATTCTGCTGTGCTTAAAAGAGTGTAAATGAACTGGAAGGGCAGCCCAGGGGGATCTGCAAAACACACTGGGAGTGGAAGGTCAGGGAGGGTAGGGGTGTCAAAAGAGGGTGATGAATATCACCCATCAGGATGAGTTGCCGGAAGGGGAGCAAGTGCCTTCCAGCACAAATTCAGACTGATTATCATTTGCAACTCAAACAAGACAGGTTATGGCTGGGAGCAGCCTGGTATGGGCACTTGAAAGTTTTCTGGGAAGGCAGCAGAGAGGCAAGTGGTTATACTTTGCCAAAACTTGCTAGACTTATTCAGAATTGTCTGTCAATAACCTTAGAGAATTAAAAAATAAGAGCTTGTTTACAAGAATTACATTTTCATGTGGAGAAAATGGTGGGCTTGTTTAATCTACTGCAGAAAATTATTGCAAGAACTAATGGTTGGATTTTTTAGCTAGACAAATTAGAATGGAAAAAAAAAGATTATCAGGAGTGAGGATGAGCAACGCTTGGCACAGACTACAGATGGAAGGAGTGAAGATGGTGCATCCTTTTCATCTCTGTATGTCTTTTCATTGAAATGTCTTTTTAGACAACTGTTTTTGTCAAGTTGTTGAACTCAACACAGGAGCATCTTGCTGAGGCCTGGGGGTCTGTGCTGTACCAGAGGCTGAAAGGTCTCTTCTGACCTTAATGGCTGTCATATGTTTATGTATGTAGTATGTTCCTCTGTGGAGATGACAATAATGAACATCTGTGACTCAGCTGCTCTGAAAGTTATGCTGGGTCAATGGCTATTCTGATAGCAATGCAAAAATAATGTGCTGTAGCTCTGTGTATCTGTGTTTAGTAAATATTTGGATGCATTTACTCCAGAAATCTAATTATTACTCTTTCTGGTTTATTTGAAAGGAAGTGTCCTTTTAAATCTGTGACCAATTGTCTTGTATTTCTGTTAACTGCTGCCAGTAATCCATAACAACTGATTAGAGGCAAAACAGAGGAGAGTTATGAAAAGCTTGCTCAGAGGAATTTCATGCTGGCAAAGTCCAAGAGCACAAGCCAAGTCAATAGAGCTGTGGTATCATTCTGCAAATATGTTGTATCTGTGTATCATTTTATTAAACAAGCCAATCACAACCAGCAAAGATCTTGAAGGTTTTATATTAGCCAAGGGGCTAACGAGTTCTAACTTGTGAAACAAAGCAATTTTTGTTCCAGCACAGCATACTAAAATACATGTTTAGAAGAACTTATAAATATTTGGAAGAGTATTGCTCATACAGATTTAACTCTTTAAACTCTTTAAAATTTGAGAAGAACATCTGCAAGACATTAACCTTTTATAGACAGTCAGTAAAATGCAACTTTATAGGAAGAAGTGTATTTAGGTGAGTTGAATACACCTCAATAGGTCTGCTGAGGAAAAAAAAGGCCTTGACTAGAGTATCAGACCTGAAACTGGATTTCTGCTGATCAGGTAAAACATAGGGGTGTGGCCTAAGTGATTAAATAGCAGCAAAATCAAAATTAAGTTGCCATTTTACTGTATAGTACAGGCACTTTAGCATTTTTAGGTTTTAAGGAGGGAACAGGAGTTTAAGAATTGTTTTACAGAGAATCAAACCAGCAGCATGATGTTTATGATGCATGTGCCCTAAGTGATAATTCTGTCCACTCACTGAAGAAAATTGCACACCTACTACGCAGGAAGTTATTTCGTATTTTTTGAGAGATTTATATGAATTATTGGATAAGCCTATAATTTGGCTCCCACTGAAATGAATGGGAGGGATTGGGCCAAGGGGCCTTATTCTGCAAATTGCTAGCAGTTCTTTTCTCCATTATCTTGAACAGATAACTACTGGAGTAAAGTGTCAAGTGTTGTTTTGTTCCTTGCCACATTAACTGTTCACTGAAGAGCACTTGCCTCTTTTGATTGTACATTTCTTAAGTTCACTTTTTATTTGTCATTGGTTTTGAAGGCTGCCCTTTTGGTGGCAGCTGGAGTATGATCTGGAGTGTGGTTCTTCTGTGGTTCTTTCTGTGGTTTCACTGAAATTTTAGTTTATTTTTAGTGTCACAGCTCTTTGAAGGTACTTCGTGGTCTGTGAGCTGTCTCTGTGCTATTGATGGGCAGCAGTATTGCATCTGATTTGCTTGTTTCAGCCATTACAACCAGGTACTTGGGTACAAGTACATTTGATTTCATCCAGTACATATGTTCCTGGACTCCTTCAAAATGCAGTGGTCTGTGCAAACTGCAGGAGAGTGGCGATAAAAAATGAGTAAAATATAACTAATCTTATTGGGAAATATGTAAATACTTCTGGTGAACTAAGACAACTAACTTGTAGATAAAAGATGTTAAATTGAGTAGGATTAACTATGCATGCTTTGTTCAGTCATGTCTCTGTAATGCATTTGAGTTTTATGAGACTCAGAAATAATGTTTTCTCTAGTTCTGATGTAGTATTGCCTCAAGTCTCGCTACCATGGAAAGTAATTTTATATTGTCAGGGTTTCTCGTATATAATACATGTAGAGTAAGCTTTAGGGGATCTTGTAATGCTTCATAAAAATTTTCATATGGAATATAATACAGCTTGTTCACTTTCTCATTTTTATGATCCACTTCTCAAAAGGACTGTCCAGAAAACATGGATTGTGCCTGTACCTTCTGAAGGGGATGAATTAAGTATAACCACACGCATGTCACTAGACTTAGCTCACTCATGTTTATAGAGCTAAAGGAGAGCATGTGGTAATTTTAATGTGGGTCATGAGAGTAAGCACTGGGCATGACTTTCAAAAGTAACAAGAGAAAAACAACAGAGTAAAATAAAGCAAAACAAA
>VYZS01086572.1:0-10483 GCA_013400695.1 Neodrepanis coruscans | reverse complement strand
TTTTTTTTTTAAGTAGCACTTAAGATTCTACTTGAGTTTCCTTTACTGAAGCTTAGCTTATAAAAACTGAACTCTCTCTGTATGTAAATATTAGTCATGGTATTTTGCTGTAACTTGTCAGTTTCTATCCAAAGCTATATTGTTTATTAACTTCATATGGCACCTAGCAAATGGATCCTAAACTTTATGTTGGCCCCTTTGGTATTACTTTTCTGTTAGATTTAAACACCAGTGGGATTTAATTTCATGTGTTATTTTAATGAGCACAGGGAGAGGTCTAATACAGGACAGAGAGAATCTCTCTTGGGAGATTCAAAAACACCTACTCTCTTTGTCTATGGAATGTAGGTTTGTTTCAAAAGAACTTAGTTTATTAAATATTTAAGGAACTTGTGAGAGTTTGTAAGTTTATTTACTTCTGGCCTTTGTTATGTGTTGGCTCAGTCACACTTGTCTTCTGCACTAGCTCGTATGTACTGGTGAGGATCAAGCATAGACTATCCACTTCTGTACTCCAGCGTTATCCAAAAAACAACTGGTGCTTCTCAAGTCTTATCTTTCAATGGAAAAAAATTGGCGTCTCTGTGTAACTTGGATAGTTAAAATTGTGAGTTGCATTAGATCAAAAGCACAACCATTTCCTATATGTTAATGCAGTTCTTTCTTTCATATCAGTGTGAACCTGAAGTTTGTCATAAACAGTACATGGCAAGGTCTGCTGCTGATGGGTGTATTATGGGCAGTGTATGGGATTCTGTATGTTCAGGACACCTTGCACTTGAGACAACTTTATTATGTGGTTTTGTTAAAAGCAGTAGAAATTTAATTTTCTGCCTTGTTCAATTTAGAATGAATATAGAATTTTGCATGAAGCATGTTCAATGTGTGATTCAGTCTGAAAATTTAATGTCCTTGTAAGATGACTTATTCATTAATTTCTCCTTTGTTTACAGAATGGGCACAGTGGTGTTAGAACACAGGCAACTCTTGACTGTAAGTTTACAAAGTGCACAGGACTTTCTCATCTTTCCGTGCTACTTGCTGTGCTCACAAGTGTAGCAATGTCATTGGATTTAAGGTTTTATATTGTTCTCCATGACTAATTTATGCGTGACCTATTTGGGTTTATTTTATGCTTTCTTCTTGTATAAAACTAAAAAGTATGAAAAAAGTATGAAAGCAACTCTATTAAATCTACAAACATAAAGAGCCTTATAATTAACCTAATCAGAGAAGCTCCTTTGCTGCTGCTTGTTCATTCCGAATTTACCTGCCAGAAGTTATTTAATATAGAATAAGAAAATGAAATTAAAAAATAATATAAAATTTCATAGCAGTTCTTCCAATTTTCAGTTGGGAAGCTGCAAATAGCGTTTGGCTGCAATGTGACAGTCACATTGTTTAAATACACCTCTCACTGGGTGTAATGCTATCTGTGCCCTGTTAGAAGCTCCTGGGGAATAAGGATGAGGAGGAGACATTCCCTGGGCTGGGTATTGTATTGCCTTGAAACTGTAACTCTGTACTCTGGTACAGGTGTTACTGTTTCTTCATCTTGGCCTGTTTCTACTATAATACTCACTTGTAGCACCCCTTCATTTCCCTTCCAAGGGTTGAAAGAGTTTAAGTATGGTATTCGCTCTTCTGTCCTTTGGGTGCTGCTCCCTGAAAGTTTTCAGGGATGGAAGTGTGAATTAGCATCTTTTGGAATTCCAACACCTCAGTTTTAGGTCTGGCCTCCTCTAAAACATCTCTTAGGACAGGTCATTAGTGGGACTGTATTTTGTTAGTGCCAAGTTCAATTTAAATGAACGTGAGGGGACTATGCTCAAAGAGTTACCATGTTAAAGATTGACATGTATCAAGACAACTTTACAAGTGCAGAACTTTCTTACTCTCAGATGCAGAATTAATGAACAACTTATGAAATTCACTATAAGACTTGTCTTTTTGCTATAGAAAGCAAAAATTGAGAATTTTTAATATTAAATTATTCTTTAATGGCTTTATTAGTCTCTTATGCCACTTCTTTTGAGAACATTTCCGCATTTTTTCTGTATTTCAAGCACATAAACTGGTATCAGTTTTCCATTGAGTCTATTTCATGCATTGAAATGATTTTGAATTTCTCTTAACTTTTGAAAGTATTAATCTTTTCCCTTCTGTATGTGCTATAATGTTCTTAGTTGTTCATCTCTCATCTTTGCTGTTGTCCTTTAATATCCAGTTCTTGCTCTTCCTAAGCCCTTATTGATGTATTTTAATTCTGACCATCCACTTGTGTTCTGGTTTTCTTTGTCTTGCACATCCTGTACATACATCTTGTAAGGGATGTTAAGATGATGATTCTGTCCCTTCTATTGAGGACATGTACTTTTACTTCAGAAAGGAAACTATACCCTAAATGTATTGGAAATTTTAAATGTTATTTACTGCTTTTTTTATACGAATGTTGCTGGGCTGTATCAGGTGACATAACTACTGCCTTCATAACTGTGTTTTCCTGTCAAACTTGGATTTCCTTCTCTGTCATACTTGTAGCGAAGGCCAAGACCTCTTGATTCCTGTTTGCATTGCAACCCAACAACTTGACTTGGGTCATCTAGCTAGGAAAAAAAAACCAGTAAATTGAACAAACTCTGATGTGTAGCTTTCAGGTGTGTATTTGATTTTTGTTTGGTTACCAATCCAAAAATGTCTTCACATGCATTGCAAAGTTAGTGATGATCAATGGGTAGTGGTCTCTGGTGTGGTATGGAACCATGGCCCAGCAGAATGCAGGGCTCAACTCTTTTCTGAGTTTTATTGATGAATGAGTGCCTGTAAATTTTTTGTTATTTTTTCTGAGGAGAGATAAGTGAATCGTCCAGGAATCTTGTTGGGCAGTACAACTGTTCAGCATCTCATTACAATATACTGATCCTTTGGAAAAGCACAGCTGTGTGAAAAGAGTTTTACTCATTTAAACTCATGTAGCTTAAAAACTATAAGATTAAAGCTAACACTTTTTGTTATCTAAGTCAAATAAAGTGAGTCAATATTTGACAACCTCTTAGCCATTAAAAATACTTAATGGTGTGCTCAGTTGAGGACTTTCATTGTAGCTTTTGTTCTACTGCAGTACACTTTTGACTACACCAAACTGGTAAGTTATGTCTGCCCTTTTACTTCAGTGATCTCAGTCTTGATCACCAAAGGTGGTGTATAGGCTGGATTGAAGAAAGAGCTGCAGGTAAAACTAGATTTTTACAGTGCTTTGAAAAGGCACAAATAACTTGTGTTTACTGAGCCACATGCAAGCAATTTTAAAATTACTTGTGAGCAAAAGCTAGTAATCCAGATGCTGGCAGAAGACTGTAGTTTATTACATGTGTAGCAGTGAAAATTGAAAATTTATTGTAAGTAAAGTGCTTAAAAGGAAATAAAATGGTAGTTTAGTTGCTGTTGGAATTTTCCTTAATAGCCAAATTGCCTGATATTGTTACCAGTTCTTAATGGTCAGGCTTTTTTGTAAACCAAGGGGAGAAAGCTACTGTGTTCCTGAATCTGCACTAGGCTGGCAAGTATTCTGGAATTGGTCTTTTAATGCCTCTTTTTTTAACTTGTTGCAGCTACTTCATCAGTTCCAGCTCCTAAGACAGAGCCTTCTTCCTCACTACCTTCAGCTCTGCCCAGCGTGGTGCCCACCTCGGCCTCACTCCTGCCCTCAGCATCGCAGCACGTGGCAGCACTGCCCAGCCTGCCCCAGCCCAGTGACCTGGCCAGCAGCTCCCTCTCCCAGCTAAGCAGGTACTGTAGGAGTTGGGATAAACAGAGGGGCTCAGTCCTAGGGAAGGGGCAGGTGTGAGGGTGATTCTGTATGGGGCTGTCAGGCACGATAGTCCCCTTCTCTGATGTGAGCTAGAATTAGGAGAGATTCAGAAGAGAACAGGGTGTTTCTTGTTGCAAAGTATGAGCTCTGGACTACCTCCTAATGCTGTGAGTGGTCATGGTATGGATACAGCTTTGTGTTTCAAGGGGTTTGCTTTAATCATGCCAGCTAAATTAGCTGAGTTGATTCCTCCAGTATTTTTCCTACTTCGTGCCTGCTGTTTGTTCGATGTTTTCATTCCATAGTAGTTCATTTCCTGGCTAATTTTGAAGTATTTTTGTAGTTCTATTTGTATTTCTTAAAGNGCTTTAATCATGCCAGCTAAATTAGCTGAGTTGATTCCTCCAGTATTTTTCCTACTTCGTGCCTGCTGTTTGTTCGATGTTTTCATTCCATAGTAGTTCATTTCCTGGCTAATTTTGAAGTATTTTTGTAGTTCTATTTGTATTTCTTAAAGTTAAAAACTGGAAGTAATTTCACAGGAAAACTGTGTGTGTTTTCATTTTCTAACACATTTCCTTAAGATACTTTGGGATATCAAACTGATGTTTCAGTAAGTGCATTTAGCACAACTAAACTCATCTGCACTGTCTGTCTGATTTTCTCAGTGCCTGTTACGTGAGCTTCATCCTCTGTCAGGATTGACTTTATTTTTGGTACTTTTGTACTGTATTTGTTAATAGAAGAAACTGCTTTGATGAGAGATGTTTTTTTTCCTGTTTAACAGCTAGAACATAGTTTATTCTCTTTTAACACACTAGTGTTTTTTCTTAAATAAAGTAGTAACTGTGTCAAACAAGAATTATTCCATTCACATTAGAAATGTCATCTCCCTATATTTATTTGTGAAACGCTCTGTACATTGATAGAAATTTCACCTGGGAGTTGATGCTGTTGAACAGATACCAAGTTTCAGCTGTCACCGTGATTCCTGAATTCCAAGCTTGTCTGATTTGGTTGTGCTGGTGACTCTTGTCTGTGTCTCTGCCATAGATCAGATGGTGGATTAAGGCTTATTAGAAAAGCTAGGGAGAGTGAGAGAGAGAGAGAGAGTGGTTTAAAACTCTTGTGTTGGACTGAGGAGGTGATGTCCTAATTCCTACTGACAGGGGGCAGTTTAGTTTAGTTTAGTTAGTTTATGAAGCTGCCAAGACTTATTCTGGTCCCACACCTCGAAGAGCTGCCAGAAGTGTTTTCTTTTTCTGAGACATTTCCTTAAGATACTTTGAAATATTGGATTGAAATATACTTTGAAAAAACAGTTTCAGCTGTGTTTTCTTGCAGCTATTTCTGTGCATAGTACTAAAATAATTCTATGGTTGGGATCTCTCCTACTTCTGCTTCCATATGAGAAGTGGCTTTTTTGAGCACCATACATGTGTTTGGTATCTTTGTTTGCCTTTGTTCAGTGTTAATTTAGTTTATTGCATACTGTTGCATACAGTAAGTTACATTCTTGACCTAGAATGCAAGGTAAACTTTTGTCAGTGTAAGTTAAGAATGTGAAATAGGACTTGTGTTTGCATGAACCTTCTTTTGATTTTGGACTTTGTGTCTTGGGGTCATTGCTACATAATTCCTAAATTATTCCTAATTTCTAAAGATACAGTAAATTGAAAAATCTAAGTAAATGAGGTTTCAGGTGCTTCTTGTTAGTAATTCTGTACTTGAATTTTTTCATTAAAAGATAATAGTATATTAATTAAAGGAAAAAATGGCTGTGTGAGTGTATGTAGAATGAATGTAGAATGCCTGTGTGTATGTACATACACATCCTTACAGATGTTTTTTTTCTATGTGTCTATACATACCCCCCTAGAGGTTTTATTCTTTACCTAGTGTCCTACTGCCAAGCCGTACTTGTTTATATATGTGTGTGTAATTTTATTAATTCTTTGCAATTTCCTTTTAGCTCCCTTTCCAATCATCAGAGTAGCCTCTCACCTGCCTCAGTGTTGTCTTCAAGCACATCACATGTGGTAAGTCCTTGTATTTCAATATATTGTATTTCAACAGATGTTTAGCATATATAGTCAGTTTATCTGAGATTTAAGTCTGACTGTCTCGTAAAGTTTGGTATGTCCCAGTACCCCAAGAACTCAAAGGGCCTTAGCTCAGGGAAGAAGGACTGCTGGCCCTCTAGTGGGAAAAAATGGTCTTTACTACTTCTGATTGTGGAGTAGCTGTGACAGAGATTTGGCAGTCACACAACTGTAGACAAAATTGTCAAGCCAGCAAGGGGGAATGGAACAACAACAACAACTAAAAAAAAGGGAAGTGTAACAATTTTATTAAAAAAAAAAAGAAAAACAAACGTAGGAGTGGCAATCTAAAAGGTCTTTAAAGGGTGGACTATTAGCAGTCTGCCCTGGAGACGTTAGCAGGCAAAATGCAGATGATGGAATTCACACATGTTATGTTTGAGTTACTATGGTACTACGAGTTACTATAATTTTGTGATAATACAGCAGTTTGAATTTAGCTCTCATGTAATAGTTTTCTTTGAATCACAAAAAAAAATCACAAGCATGCAACTTAGTTGCTTGTTTGGTATACAGATAATGTGTATCTTTTGCATGTGCTGCTGGTACTTTAAAAGTTTGTTGTTTTTTTTAATTTTTCTTTTTTTCCCCCAGCCTCTTCCACTGTGGTTTATTTGCTCTGTGATCCTCATTTTTTTTGTCTTCTTTCTAGCACAATAGTATTGAGAACGCAACTTCACTCCAACCCTCAACAAACTTTTCAGCTGCTTCAACCTCAGCCACTAGCACCACCTCCTCGGTTGTCAGCATGGCAAGCAGTATGAACACTACAAACAGCCTTGGCCTGAGCGTTACCAGTGTGTCTATTCCAGCTGCCACCACACGGGCAGCTCCCTTAGTGTCTTCAGGTTGGCAATATTGACAGATCACGTGGATAGACAGAGGATTTTCAGTCAGCAGGGCTCTCAGTTGAGCATCTCACCAGCCGTAACTACGCTAAGAAGTCCACACTCTTGACCAGCCTTTCCAGCATGCTCTATCTGCTGGCTTATGAAATAAAAATGCCTGGTTTTGTCAATTTGAAATATTTGTTAGGGTGGTATATGTAGCATATATATAGTACATTCTGTCCCCGAAGAGCTTTATAAATAGACACCAGAGCCGTTTTGACTTGGGAAGTTTGGGGCTAGGAAATTCACTCAGTTTATATTCCAAGTTGTGATCTGCTCTTGGCTGTGAGTTCACATTAGCTTTAATTTCAGTCTTCTCTGTGACTTGAATTCATTATTCATTGCCAATATTCATTTGGCAATATCAGAATATACCGCAGTATCCTCATTATCATATGTCACATCCCTATTGCCACTTCTACTGAAAGGAAGAAAGTATCTGATGTTTGGGTCATTCCACAGCAAACAGCACTTCAGAAAAAGAGAAGGCTGGGAGGCTCCTTGCCCTAAAGTGAAAGCAATGCTAAATTCTCTGTCTTATCTAACAAACCTGAACTGCTAAAAGGAAACCTTATGGAGGGAAGTGAGTGATCTAATACTGAGAGCAGGCTTAGCTATTAAAGGATTTCTCATTTCCATAGCTTGTAAGTGAAGTGTTTGATGACTGACTGAAGTGCATTGTTCTGTTACTGTTCTGCTTCCTAGCACTGCTTCATGGAGGCAGCTGAAACCATTTCAGTCATCTTCTCTTTGCTATTCCCCACTGCAGTAAGTCACTCACAGGAAGTATGCTGGCAACATTTAGTGCTTTCCAGTCTATTGCTGTTGATAAGGGGGAATGTGTTGACAGAGCAGAAAATGAAAGGAGAGAATTTGCTCTCTCAGATTGGGAACGATGTCTAAATTTGCTTTCAGGAGAGGACTGAGGAAAGGAGAAGTTTCTGTAATTCTTGTAATCCTCTTGGACAAAGTAAATTACAAAATCATGCTGTTCGCTGATGGAACTGTTTTCAATCTTAAGTAGCCTGTGCTTTCCTTTCATTAATGCATGGTTAAACTCTTCAGGCTGTTTTGAGCATTTTCATCAAACAGCACAAAACTCTTCTGCATAGTTCTGCTCTTTACAAGCTAAGACAGTGCAGCTACCAGAACTTGTGAGCTATTTAGTCTCAATGCTAAAGCCTTTTCTTTTCAAAGGCTTGTTAAAAAAATGTCTGTATTTTAATTCTACAGGCAAAGCTCCCCCAAACCTGCCCCAAGGTGTACCACCCTTGTTGCATAACCAGTATATTGTGGGACCTGGAGGACTTCTGCCTGCCTACCCAGTAAGCAGTTTCATTGTTTCTGTCCTTGATTGCTTAACCCTTGGTGCAAGTGGGCCCTCCAGACCTGCTACTGTGTATGCCAAGACTTTTCTGGTGGCACGTGTCACACCTGGGATTTTTGTTCCAAATGCTAAAAAATATATGAAATATATTCAGGAGGTGTTTACTGTTGGTAGTAAATTGCAGAGCTGTTGGTACAGACCTGATCTGGCTGCTGTTGAAACTAAATGTGTACTGCTCTGGTTTTCAGTGTTAACAGGTTTTAGGACTTTTGAATAGAATGAGGCTCATTTAGGTTTGTGTTACTGGAATAAGATTTACCATAGTAAGGGTTGAAATGTGCCACGTGTCCTGTCTGTCATACTTTGAAAGATTACACATAACTTCTTGGTGTCTGACCATGATCAACGTATTTCTGGTTATCTGTTTTGTGAATCAGAAACTTTATTCCAGTGGTTTTTCTATGTCAGAGTGAATGTAAGGGGATACCATAGGTTACTTCGTGGTTTAGTCATCAACTCTTAAATCTTGCTGCTCTTTGAGGTAGCAATTACAGCAAGGAGGGCTGTTGCTCTTACTCCCAAACCTGAATGCCCTGTAGATTTTTCTTAGGTTGAAGAATGATGCATCTGTGAAAATGGTATTGAAGATGGGATAGTCAAACTCCCCTCAGAGAACTGCTGTATCAGGAGACAGTATCAGAGTGAGAAGCCAATTTAGCCTTAGTTCTATTAGCCTTAAAAGGCTACAGTGCCCCATTAGCACAATGTGACATAAGCTGTACACCTTTAAAATAGAGTGGGACTCTATTCAAAGACCTGAATTGATGAGCTTCAGAGAAAAGCATTACAATGATCTTGTATTTTTATCTGTCTTTAAGCAGATTTATGGTTATGATGATCTCCAGATGCTTCAATCCAGGCTGCCAGTGGTAAGTAAATTACTTGATTTATTTAATATTAAACAACTTGTCTTCAGGGTTGATCATTTATGCCACATTAAGTTTGTTTGTTTAATGGTGATTAAGAGCTCTTTCTTACGTTCTGTATTCTGGGTTTTTTTTAATATCTTGTTTTTTACATTAACACCAAGGTAGTGTAAATTAATATAGAGACGCTGTTGCGTCATGCATTTGTCCATCTGCAAAATGAGTAAATAGAAGTGAATGTGCTCTGTTCTTCTGAGTGGAGAAATTTCTAATCGTTTTAGCAACATTAGGACATTTTGTCAAATTTGGATGAAATCTGACCATGAATGTTTTCTTTTACAAAGAGATAGGGTTGGTCAGCAAGTACACAGATTGGCAGCCAGTAGGTGTATCTGACAGGTTTTGGAGGCTCACATAGGTGGAGATCTTTGTGTGGTAACAAATGCAAGTGAGATGCAGGAGGGACAGTGTGTGAATTTCTTTTCCTTACTTGGACCCAGAATGTCAATGGCATGTGGGACAGGCAGAGCTTGCAGATGGATTCAAAAAGAGCCTGGATTGCCAATGGTAAAGAATTTTGCTTCCAGAAAGCTACGATAAGGATCTTAGAGAGGACATTTGGTAATTTGTAGCTGAGAACAGTTAAATGGTGAAGTAATGCAGTGTATGTGTAGAGGCAGAAATGGAGCAATGAGCAGTGATCTGAGAAGGAAGTACCACTGGATGAGTGCCATGGTTTAAGCTCCAAATCGGTACCGATCTTCCATGTAGAGCTTGGGGCAGCCGGAATCAGGTAGTTAAAGGTGAGCACAAGGATGACTCAGACAGAGCCCTATAAAGCTGCAGACCCTGAATTAAAAAATAAAAAGTCATGATACTTGGAAAAATTGCAAACTGAAATGAGTGAAATAATTTTCAAGACAGCAAAAGTTAAAAATATTAGAAGGTATGGAGTCAGGAGAGGCATGGTATAGGTGTTTTAGCACTGGCTGGATGCCTGGTGCCCACCAAGCTGCTCCTTTGCTCCCAAGATGAGCTCCCCTTCCCTCTATGGCTCCCCTCATCAACCATGAAAGGTTTGTGGGGTGAGATAAGGAGAGGGGGATCACTCAGTGGTTACTGTCAGGGCCAAACAGACTTGAGTTGGAGAAATTAATTTAATTCACGTTGCATTAACAATCAAGATGGAGAAAGGTAATGAATAGATTATGACACAAAACCACATCTAAAAAACACTTTGCACCCCACCCCACTGATTTTCTGGGACTCAGTTTCACTCATCATTTTCTCTACCTTCTTCCCGTGGGTGGCAGAGTGGGACAGGGGATGGGGCTGTGTTCAGTTCCTTGCACATCTATGCCACTCCTTCTTCGTCACAATCTTCTGCTGCTCCAGCGTGTGGTTCCACAGGAGACAGTCCTCCAAAA
>VYZS01086560.1:0-15046 GCA_013400695.1 Neodrepanis coruscans | reverse complement strand
TGTGTTGGGTGGTGCAGCCACAGGGTCAGTGGCTGATGAGGTGATGGAGTGGGGTCTGTTACAGCTCCAGCTGCCCTGCTGCAGACCCTTGTGCTCATCTGGGCTATTCATCCATGGGAAGTCGCTCTAACTTTCTCCTCTCACACAGGGAAGATGTGCCCACTGGGATTTTTGGCCTGAGTGGTCTGAGCTGTGGAGGCAATACTGATGATCAGGGAGGTGCTGAGATATCAGAGGGATGCTGATAGAGAGGGGAGCCATGAGTGCCCCTTGTCCAACCCCACCCCAGCCAAGGAGACACCTCCAGAGATTGGTGCTGTTGTGACAGGCAGCAGAACAGAGTTCACTGACTTCGAATGTCTCTTTGATTAAAGAACTGAGATGGGTAAAAATAGCAGCTTACTGTTGAGGAAAACAGCTTCCTGTCTGGGCCTTATTTCATTGCCCAGGCCGGTGCTGTGCAGCTGCAAAACCACAGCCTGGCTCGGTGGCTGTGCTCCCCACTTGTACATCCCCAGTGCCATCTAATCACAGCACTTGGGAGGGGCTTCTGGTCCTCAGGGCTCTGCTCAAGGGGTAGCCAGTCTCAAATATTTGGGGCTCCACATCAGTCACATTTGAAATATATGATTTATTTATTTGCTCTGAAATTGCCCTGCGAGGCTTCCTAGCTCTGCTAGGAAGTTCCCACCCTGTTTTACTTATGATCTAAACTTGCAGTTTGTAACCCTTTGGCTGGGGGTGGGCATCCATGAGATGGAAAACTCGTTGCCCCTGCCTTGTGTTGGGAGTGTGGTCATTTCACAACTGTACTCAGCTCCAGTGAGATGACATGGGGAAAGGCTGTAGGGCCCTCAGGGAAGTGGAGAGAAGGGCAGATCACAGATTGGACACATTCCTCTTGAACGTGATCCAAAGTCTGTAGCCTGCTTAGGTACAACAGAGGACCAAAGAGGACCACAGGCCGAGGGAACTGGAACAATTTGTTCAAGAGCAACCTGGAATTAGCTGATCTTTTAAATTATCTTATGGGTGAGATTCTTCAGCTCCTGGAACTGCAACACCACCCTTGGTTTGCCTTGTAGAAGTGAAGTCATTTTACAAGTGATCTTAGAAACAGCCCTGACTCCTAGAACAAGACCAAAGTGTTTTCTAAGGCAAATATTTCCCTGGGTACTCCTGGATTCCTCTAGAGATGTGTGGAACCATTGTTTTGGATCACATATTATCCTGTCAGCTCCTACTTCCTCTGTCTTTCACTCCAGCCTATGTGGTCACCCAGCCTCTTCTTCCCTGCCTGTCAGGTGATCACCAAATGCACAGGAAGGACCTACATCATCTGAAACCAGTGCACTTGAGGAGATGGCAGATGAGTTCCAGCAGCCATGAAGGCATCTTCAGAAAGTGTCTCTGTCCAAAGTGTGCTCCTCTGTAAGAAGAGACTGGTTGAATCTCATCCAAATCTGACGCCCTGCACTGGGTCACCTTGTGTTTCACAAGCACTTGTGATGTGACTTACACCAGGAAGAGTTTCATCTGCTTTTTGGTGGGATCTGGTGTGAGTTCAGCTTCCCAACCAAAGTCAGTGGGGAAAGCTGCCTATTCAGAGTCAGATGGTATTCAGTGACTTCATTGACTTGAATTTGTTCACAGTGACTTCACTGACTTGAATTTGTTCATATTCTTGTATCATCTCCCTCATTTTTGGTCAAACAGTCTTCAGATTTTATTTTATTTCTCCCATCTTAGGAGTAAAATAGCTCTCAGGATTTATTCCTCTACAATTCCTCTTTCCAGAAGAACAGTGGATAAATATTTCAAGCTGCAACTGATTTAAGATCTTATTTCTGTTGCTGAGGTACATTTTCCTTGCAAGGAGGTCAGGGTCCATCAGAGCCAAAGTGATGCACCAAGTTTCACAAAGGCCAGGTTTGCCATTTGCATTCTCTGGCTGTTACAGCATCACAGGATCACAGTATTAACAAGGTTGGAAGAGACCTTTGAGATCTTCGAGATCAACCCATAACCCAACACCAACCCATCACCTAAACCATGACACCAAGTGCCTTCTCCAGCCTTCTCTTAAACCCCTCCAAGGACAGTGACTCCACCACATCCCAGGGCAGCGCATTCCAATGGTGAATCCCCCTTTCAGTGAAAAATCTTTCCCTAAAACCCAGCCTAAACCTCCCCTGACAGAGGCTGAGACTGTGTCCTCTTGTTCTGTCACCAGCTGCCTGAGAGAAGAGACCAACCCCTGCCTGGCTACAACCTCCTGTCAGGTTGTAGAGAGCAATAAGGTCCCCCCTGAGCCTCCTCTTCTCCAGGATAAACAACCCCAGCTCCCTCATCTGCTCCCCACAGGGCTTGTGCTGGACTTGTGAATCAGATCTACCTTGGACCTTCCCACAGATTCAAGGATTTCAGCTGGGTGAGGGCTGAGTGTTAACAGGAGCTGCTCAGAAGGTGGAATTTCCACTCCAGGAGAAGCTCTGACACTCCCCACTTCTTTTTGTTATGAATCAAGAAAAAAGATAAAATTTGGAAGTTTCCCACAAAATATAAATTTAGAAATGATTCAGAGAAGAAAGCCTTATTTAAATGATTTGTTTCTACTTTTGTATTATACAAAAACAGGAAAACTAAGACATTAGGCAGTGCAAAATCTAAAATCTCTGAGGTTTGAGTCAATATTCAACTATGTACAGCAGTGGAAGCAAAAAGATCACAATGAAACGAAGCACGTCAATGCCCTTGAGAAGAACCACTGCGGCAGTGATGAAACACCATGTTTTGACATTCTCCTGTTGTAAAATTTCATTGAAATTGACAAACTGCCGAGAAATATTTTGATTTTTGAATAGACTTTGCTGGATGAGAAATTGCTGTGTTGAAAAATTTTCAGCTGGCTCTATTGCAAACTGAGTCAACAGCTGATGATCAGACCATTGTCACTGCTGGAGAGGGCCTGGAGACAGCGAGGGTCAAACCCTGAGTGTTCTAGCAGTCACTCTTCAAAACACCATTTGACTTGAGGAGGAAGCTGGACTAAATAGGAACGACAGTGTTTGGCACTTTGTGAGTGTCCAGATGGCCCAGTGTCAGGTGCTGGCTTCTAAGGGTGGAGACTGCCCAAGTTGTTATCAAGGCTTCTCACAGCAGCCATTGCAGAGACTGACAAATCAGAATGCCTTCATCAGGAGCCAAAGTCAGGTCCTAAATCAGCCTCTAAATTTCAAGCAGATGTAAGATGTGAAAGTGGGAGGAAGACAGCAAGAGGAGCTGCTTGCTGGAACAGACACACTGGAACGTGTGCTTATGTCTTCTGCTGGAGGGACTTCTGCCAAAGGAGAACATCAGTTCCATCAGTTCCATCAGCTGTTGGTTCAAGCTGACACTTAATCTCCTCTAAAGGGATTTTGTGTACATCCACGGCACATGAATCTTAACTATCTTGTAAGTCTGAAAATCCTACTTTGTTCTGTTGTCATCTTCAAAGCAAGAGGAAACAAATACGTTGAAGTCCCAAACTGCCTCATGTCCACTAAGTCCTTTTAAACTAGTTAAAGTATGTACTTGATGGGTTAAAAGTTAGTAAGAACTTAACACCCAAGATCTGTCAGTCAGAAAAGTATGTCCCATTTTTGAGTACATAACCATGTGCTGCTTTGTCTCCACGTGCAAAACTCAGCCAAGTTCAGCCCAACCTGAGGAAATACAGCTGCCACCTGTACCCACACACACAATACAATCTGGCCACGGCTGCACTGGAAATATGTAGGAAGACAACAGATGCAGAATAACTCCTGACTCTGGTTTCCTCAACTGTTGTGCACTCAGATGATTCATGACAGGATGATTTTTCTCAAGAGTTTCACAGCTGGAAGGTGTGTGTGACAGATTCATAGTAGTAGTTAAGACCTTTTATAGATGCCTGAAGAAGGTAGAATACAACTTTGAAATGACACAAGCTGTGCTTTTTTTGTGAAATCCTGATGCTGTGACCCCAAGGATGTGTGTTTGTGCTGAAGTTTTGCTGTGCCTCAGGATGTACATGGGGCTCAGTAAATTGAGACAGGGAGATGGAAGTTGTTACCTGCCAGTTGCATGTCCTTGGCATTAACAGGGAACAAAGACGTTCTAGCAAATGTGAACGATGACATTTGTTCATAATTTCAGATTAAAATGGGAAACCTACAAAGCTTTGTTCTGGTTTGCAGTAAAGTGCCATCATTTTGCTTCCACTGACCCCTGGAAGTTCTTGGTAAACAGGTACTTTATCATAGAATCACAGAATCATTGAGACTGGGAAAGCCCAACAAGGTTATTGAGTCCAGGCTGTGTCCCATCCCCACCTCATTCCCCAGCCCAGAGCACTGAGTGCCACATCCAGTCCTTCCTTGGGCACCTCCAGGGATGGGCACTCCAAACCTCCCTGGGCAGCCCCTGCCAAGGCCTGACCACCCTTTCCAGGAACAAATTCCTCCTGATGTCCAACCTGCCCCTCCCCTGGCCCAGCCTGAGGCCGTTCCCTCTCCTCCTGTCCCTTGTTCCCTGGGAGCAGAGCCCGACCCCCCCCGGCTCCCCCCTCCTGGCAGGGGGTTGGAGGAGCCAGAAGGTCCCCCCTGAGCCTCCTTTTCTCCAGGCTGAGCCCCCCCAGCTCCCTCAGCTGCTCCTGCTGCTCCAGCCCCTTCCCCAGCTCCGTTCCCTTCCCTGGACACGCTCCAGCCCCTCAGTGTCTCCCCTGGGAGGGCCCAGAACTGGACACAGCCCTGGAGGGTCCCCAGCAGGGACAGCACAGGGGGACAATTGCTTTTCTGGTCATTCTGGCCACACTATTTTTGAAACAGAAATCAAATCATTATCAATTATCACCTTGTTTGATGCTGCCTGCCATTTAAATTTTTTTTTTTTAATTAATATGCTGGGAACATCTTGGATGGTTTCTTCTGGCCTTTCAATCTGGACTGAAGGTTAGAGTTGGGCAGGAAAACACTGGGTCAGGAGATCCCATCATTAGCTTTGTCTGGCTGGATGTCCCAGGGCTGCTTATAGTGACCCTTCCCCTCTCTCAGAAGTGACCCTAATTTTTTTCCACAGCTCCAGGTATAGGAAAAGCACCACTGGCTGCAAGAACTGGATGGGTAATTTGTAATGAATAATTTACATGAGTAATGCTGCTTTCTTTCCAGCATGTGAGTTGTCTCTATGAAAAGATTGGATTTCTCCCAGAGAAACTTGTTATTTGGAAGCATTTTCTTTCATAATCTCCAAAAAGAAAGAAAATTTTGGTCTGTAGCTTATTAGTGAGTTGTTTGCTGTGAGTGTTTGATAGTCCAAAACCAGATTGTCTTGCATGCATGCACACAGCTCACATGGGCCTGGTTCAAGGCTGACTAAAACCAAAGAGAGCTCTCCTGCTGGCATTGCTGGGCCTTGGAAGGCCCATGGAATGGACATCCTGGTCCAAAGGGCGCAGGCAATGCTCAGGAATAGATTTCTCTGACATTTGCACCTGGCTGTAGGTATCTGTCACACTTGCTGAGACTCTTCAATATTGGCTTAACATTTGTCAGTTCAGGGAACAGACCTATCCAGTAACTCCTCTGGCAATAAGCCTGAGTGAGCTTTGGGCAGCATCCTTGTAAGCAAGAGATTTTTTAACAGGTTTTGTGAAAACAACTTCTTGGGCAGAGGAAAGAAGACAGCCTGAGATTTAAAGGACTAGAATTATGTGAGATGAATTTTTTGAAAGTGCCTTTTCAATTTCCAAGCCCAATTCCCACTTTCTTTTCATTCTCTCACCTCAATTCTGCCCGTTCCAGCTCTTATTGCTGGCTTTATTCCTGACCATTGGCAATACCATGCTGCTCATCTCTCCTCCAGAGCAATAACAAGTCTGGATGGGCCACAGATCCAACCTGTTAGAGTGGGCTGCTGGTACTCTCTGGGAGTGGAGCTGCTGGGGCATCCAGTCCTGTGTGTTCTATCAGTAGTTTCCAGGCCTAGAAACCCATTTATGAACTCCCAGCTGGAGTTTTTCTTGTATTAGTTGGGATCTTTGAAAGTCTGGTTCTGCAATGTAAATTCCTTTGACTGTTCCCAGAAGCATTTAGGCACTTTGAAAATCTCCCTCATTCCCATATCTTTGTCTGATGGGGCTTCAGCTGATGAAGCACATCAGGCCCCACAGTCCAACTGCAGTAACATTTGATGTCTTCTTAGGGCATGAAAATGTTGAACAAGGATGAGAGTGCTCAAAGCTGCTTCTTGGAAGAGTGTAAGAGTGTAAGAGTGAAAAAACAAACTGCTCCCTGAGGGGGGAAAGGGCATCTCTTGCAACCCAAGAAAATTCAGTGGCTGTTTCAGTGGGTTGCACAAGTCCCTTCTGGTTCCTGATCTTTCTATCACCTTTGAGGCTTGGTTGTGACTCTGGTCCCCCCCCCATCATGATTCCTGATTCTTGCAGGAGTCTCCCTGTTTGCTTTCAGGTTGCAAACTCTGCCATAGCTGCTACTTCCACTGCAGCTTTCTCCAGCAAAACACATCCCTTGCTCCCCAGAAAGCTGCACCCTCTCTTCAGTTTGGTCCCAGCTGGTCTGGAGCACAAGAGCCAGGACAAGATCTGCTGCCCCACAGTAGCACTTTCCACAGAAAACCACATCTATGAAACAGATCTGAACAAGGAAGATGTGTTCCAGCTTTTGCCTAACAGCAGACTGAGGGTTTGCCCTGCTTTCCACAGCACCTCTTCGGTTCCAGACCCAAACCCATCCATGCTGTATCACTGTCACACTCTTCCAGAGCCCAGCTTTTGTCTCATTCCAGGCTTGTCTGCAAGCAGAGAGAAGGGGTGAAGACGAGACAGAATGGGTGATGTCTTTTAAAACAGAAAGAGGTGACTTTACTTTTGGTTGAGTTAATGCATAAATATTGAAGGAGGGACTGAAAATAGGAAAGGGAAAGGTCCCAGCCTGCATAGCTGTGCAGAGAGCCATGGGTTAGCCAGCACAGAGCAAGAGCACTAAGCCATGACAGGAGGCTGGCATAGGATCATCTCGGATTATTAGTGCCTCTTGTTTTATAAGCGAAGTTCTGAGGGAGGAAATATGTAGTGAAGTGAAACTGGTGATTGCACAGGCATGCCGGCGATTAAGGCTGCAGTGGGTGGGCAGTCTGTGGGGGCTGGTGTGTTAACTCCAGCCAAGGAGAGGCACATGCTTTCCAATCTATGCTATCTCAGTTTCAGTGCTGCAGACAACCCATCAGGGTGTCATTAACAAGCAGTTACTCTGCTCTCGTTGCTGCACTTTAAGGAAATATGTCAAAGGCATTTCTGGTGAGCGAGGGCTCGGTGTGATCAGATTGCTCCAGCCTTCTCACAGCATTCCATTCAGATTATAATACACAATAGTTCAGACCCTGCTGTGTCCCATTACTCAATTATGAAATTGCTTTAGAAGTTGGAGCTTACTGATTGGCTCTGAATGATTTCATACCCATCATATTTCTGTGTGTTTGTGCTCTTGGACTGATTGCTCCATCTGGTTGGTTCAAGCCATTTCACTCTCCTGTTTCATGCAGGATATATTTTATACCTGTCTGTATCAATAACAAAATCCCTCAATATGCTTTACATCTTCCATTCAGGTTGTGAAAGTGCAAAATAGCTTTGAGGTCCACTGTTGTGGGTGTGGAGCCCTCACGTTATTGGCCAAGAGCAAGGAGAGGTGGGAAGGTGTGGTGAACCAAAGTACAACCCTACAGTGCAGAGCTCTTCTGCCCTCCATGCCTGAAAGACATGCAGCCCCCTGTGAGGGAGCAAAATGAGGATGGCAACTGAATTTATTTGTACAACTTCCACCAATCAGACCGAATCCTAAAGCGTTTGTCCTCTAAGCATCACAACCATTTAATCCACTACACATCAAAAAGAGCCTCTATAAAGTTTAACTTTGTTCATGAATTACATGCAAGAAGCATGGAAAAAGTGATATTGATAGCTGGTGCAGATATAAGTTACTTTCATATATCAGATTTTTACACAGGTCTTTGCCTTCATGGGGTAAACATTTCTCAGTAGTGGAAGACTTGGTGGAGAGGCACTATTGCTTTATGTTAAAACAGGGACTTTTACACCTGTTGGAAATAAATCCAATAAAACCTGAATGGATGAGGTTTGATTCTATTGAATGACCCAATTTATTCCATACTTCATAAAAGGAGAGCAAATAAAAATGAAATCAGAAGGACTCAGCTTTTGCATCCTTTGAACAATCAGTCCTGTTTGAATACACCCATGCAAGAACTGAAGCAAGGTCCTGTTCTAAATTAAAATAGTTTTATGTTCTCTAGTTTGGAGAGCAAAACAAACTTGAGCTTTGAACTTTTCTAAAATTACTGCAGGTATCACTTTGAGCTCCTATTGTTAATAGCGGCGTTGATTTTCAGTAACATTTTGCACCACCCAAAGTAAAACAAGGCTGAGGCTGATAAATTGATAGTACCATGCATTGCCAGAGCCCATTAGAATCAAATTGTTGACATCTAGGGAGATGCTGAGATTACAGAAAAATTCTGTGTAAAAATGTCCTTGGTATGCAATTAATATTCTCCCTTTCTGTCAATAAAAGAATGTGATTCAGAGTCAGAGTGAACTGCTGAGGGGGTTGGATGTGTTTAGGAGGAACTGGATGTCACTGACCTCATGCTCAAGCCCTCAGTCTGCTGTTCAAAGGGGAGAGATTTCTTAAAAAAAAAGCCTGAACTGTGGTGGTCTCTCAAGAGCTTCTCTTGGGTCAAATCCTAAAATCCTGTCTAGGTTTAGACCTTTAGATACATGCACAAATAAAACTGAATTCAGGACTCTGGATCTGTCTGGCTTGTTTTTAAGGAATAATTTCTTTCCCAGAATCAGTGTTTTGCATTTTTTTGTTCCTCTGCTTCAGATTAGACCACCAGCAGGTTTGTTTCACCCTCTAGGTGTTATCAGGGAATTACTGGAAAGCAACATGACTTTCTGTACCTTTGATGCTGTTACAATGATAGTCCCTTCTGCCTACACAGGGATGTAGCTAGAAGGTCTTTAAAAGGTTTCAGTGCACGTTCCAAGATGAGTTGAGGCTTTGGCAATGGCAACAGGATTCTCTTACCTGCCAGTAGATAAGGATCATCATACATGTTCACCATTCTGGGTTCTGCTGTTCAACAAAATCAATGCTCAAAAAAAAAAAAAATCCAGCGTTGTGCCATCTAAACTTTTCCCTTTCAGACATTCCACTGGATGTGATCGTTCTGACAACCTGCCACACCACTAGCACAGAGGTGCTTATCTTGCAAAGTTATTTCATGTATTTATTAACTCATTGTGTTTACTTATTTAAATATTCTCTGCAGATGAGACATATGGCAATTGCTGGCCAGCTTAGTCTCAGCTGCTTCTCAGATCCAGCTGCTAATATCATTTCATAACTTGGCTCGTGCAGTTCAGATCTGTACCAAAAGACTCTGTTTTGAATTACCATTATATTTGATATTAATACTAAGCATACTCACAGCTGTCCTACATTGCTGTTTCCACCCTCCCTGGAATTCAGCTCTCAGACAGAGGACATAACACTCTTGTATGTCTGCCTCTCAAGCCTTTAGATCTGCCCTGGACTCACAGTGTATTGTCTACAGCAGAGAAAATGTGCTAATTGCCACTGCAGCATTCTCAGCTCATGAGCTTGATGACTTTTTCAAGGTCAGACCTAATTCAGACCCAACCTGGGAAAATTTTCCAGCATTGCAATAGTGACCTTTAACTGGTCAGCCCCGGAAAGACTTATGTGCAGATTATCCAAGGTCTCTGAGGGTGTTTGGGTTGGGATTTCAGAAGCACTTAGTCACCTAAAGATTAAGAATGGTATCTAGCAGGATTTTCCCAACCACATTGAGCCCAGATCTTCAGTGGTATTATGTGTCTTTTCTCAGGAAGTCAATAGGTGTTAAGCATTGAAGCAGGTTGAGGGTGGAGGTCTCCATGCCCTTGGGCACATCTGCACAGCTGCTGCATCTGTGGGAGCACCAGCACCTCTTTGAGCCTGGTGATGGTGAGCCCCAGCCTGAACCTGATCCTGTGGCTTCCCCCAGCTCCTGGGGAACGGTCCCACCTCCAGACCTCAGTCTTGCAGACGTGTTGAAATGTAACATCCCAGCTACTCTGGGAAGCCCATGCCCACCCTTGGCTCAGGAATGGAGAGTGCCCAGGACAGGCACTTCCAGCTTGCTTTTCCAGCTGGGACTGCACAAACATCCCTCATCCATGGGAATGACAGTTCAATCAGTTGTGTAACCCAAAGATTATCTTTTTCCCACAGAGGCAGAGTTGTTAGGGAGGGGGAAAACAACGAAGTTGGATTCTTTGTGCTCTCTGGGTTTTGGATGAGCAACACTCAGAGTCACCATTTTGTCCACAGCTGCTGATGTGCCCAGGGCACTGTTTCTTTAGTAAAAGAGCAGAATGTGGTCTTCTGTTAATGAAGAGGTCAGCTCTTTCTAGAGAGGCAGGGTCTTGTGCCTGTACTCACTGGAAGCTAGATATTTCTGTTGGTACCAAGCTAACTTGTCACCTTTTATGGATGACAGTGGAGAAAAAATGTGTATCTAATGCAAATCTTACCCTTAGAAAGCCCCCTAGGAACAAAAGACTAGAAAGCATATGGAGTGACTTTCAGGTTGGCAGCCTTGGCACGAGCACATTGAACTCCACTGTGCTGCAACAGGAGCAAATCTGGCGCAGAAGTGAAAGGCCCTGGCCAGACGTGGGTTTGAGGAGCACCTCCCCTGGGTGTTCTCCAAGGTACACCGAGATACACGCTGTGCAGCTGAGAGCCAGCTCCTCTCCCTCCATCTTCTGCTCTCTCCTCAGAGAGGATTCAAGTTTATATAATCTCAGATTTCTCGCTGAAAAACGCTCAGTGAGCATGAAATGCCTTTGAACTCCGGGAGTGTTGCTACTGCCTGTGCCGAGGCCGGGGAGCAGAGACAGTCGCTTCCGTGGCTGTTACAGACACATCTGCTGCCTCCAGAGCCTTGCACACTTTTTGAGCACGTTGGGTGATGTGGAGGGCACAGTTTGTGACCCCCATGCCCTGCTCACCAGCCTGCACAGAGTATGCAAAGGGGGCAAAGGGGTGAGATTAATATGAAAGTAGTTCCAGCCCAGACAACAAACAGCTGCGAGGGACTTGGAATACATTAGAAAGTGGGTAGCCAGGAAACCCTTTCCATGAAGTGAAGAGAGGATTTAGTTGCTGAGTGCTGCAAAGATGCATACATTTTCCTAAAAAAACATTTGTGGTGCCAACATGAAGATTCAGTGCATTGTCAAAACAAGCCAAGATTCTTATTAAAACCAATTGCTTTGGTTTGTTAGGCTACTTTACTGTGGTGCCTGTAAGCCAGCATATGTGTTTGGGTTTAGGAGAGCTGTTTCAGCCAAACCTTAGGTGGCTAGAAATTACTGTGAGCTGAGCAGATGCAGGGTATCATTTGCCCACTGCTGTCCTGGGGAGGCTGTGCTGTGGTACATGGTGTGTCAGATGTTGGCTGTCTCTGCAAGAGCGGATGGGCTTGTGAGGACACTGTACTCTACAACCACCAAAGAGGCACAGGCAATCCCAGTGCTGCCCATTTGCAGACACAGTAATGGAACAGAAGAAAATAAGACAAAAAACACATACTCTTTATTCTAATCTCCATTTCATTTGACTGAATATCATGGATAACAAAGACTATTTTGAACAGGGAGGTCATACCTTTTATTAGGCTGGCTGTGACAATACCAGGAAAGCAGCTAGCAGCCTTGTCTTGTATGCTAGCAGCTTTGTCTGTTTTTTTCCAGCTATACTGGTCTAAGAAAAACCCCTCATGTGTCCAGCAATATCACTGCCAGCATAAGAAATAAATGGTGTGTTCTTCTGACTTGCAGTTCTGCTCTTTGTGGCATCAGAGTTGTTCCACCCAGACTGATAGACAAGTGGGGTAAATGGAACTGAACCAGGCCTGACATGTCTCTGGATGTGCTAATAAAAGTATTCATTTACTACCTAAGCAAACAAAGAATCCCCTTGAAAAATCCATTGAATGTATATTTAAAGCTTGAATTATTAGTTTTTCTTTATCAGGAATATGGCACTGGAAGATTGACTCTATTTTGACAAAGCAACCCAAACAAAAGTTAGGACTGTCAGTGAGATGGCGAGAGATGGCAATTCCAACAGTGAAATGCATCAAAACCCAGGAAGCTAAGAAATAGCAATTCTTCTTTTCCTAATTCTTGATTAAGCCTTTTAGTTCCTCCCAGCTCACATCTCTTGAGTCAGTGCTGATGTGCTCCCTCAGACACTATTTCCATATCACAGCTGCTGCTGTTCTCATCACCGTTTTCATCATGCTTTCATCATGGCAGACACAGAAGAAAACCTGAAAGCTCATATCTGGGGAAGAAACTGGTGAAAGCAGAAGGTTCTTTGGTTTTTCAAAACTATTAAGAAGAGAATAAGAAACTGCAGTTAAAAAACATTCAGCCTCTATGGACCTCCATCTCCAAGCCCCTGTGTGTCAGTTTGGCTCCTGGCTCTCCCTTTAACATGCTTTGTGACCCTGATCCATCACTTTGTGCTGAGGACCTGTTTCCTAAATGGATTTCACAAACCAATGATGCAGTGAGTTCCTAGTGGTGCAATGACCTGTGCTGGGTGGTGGGTCTGGCTGCTTGGTGCTGCCCCATGGTCAGCACTTTTGGGGCCCTTCATTTCCAGGTGTTCTGAAATGGACCTGAGGATCCCAAGGGGAATGTGTGCTTTACAGCAGGGAAACATTTGTAGGCTGTAAAACAGTGACTGTGCTTGGTGTCCTTGCTGTGTCTGTGAGATCTGACACGAGCCCTGCAGGTGTTCCCCCATCTCAGGTGAGCACTGAAGGTCAGGACCTGCTGTACCCATGGGCTGCTGAGGGACATTCAGCTTTTCAAAGCAAGTACCTGCAGGAAGTTCTAGATTCCCATGGCCTGAGCAAAAGCTCAAACTCAGCCTGCCTTCTGTGAGCAGTGTTCTCTCATCTGAGTCTCAAGGCAAGCTCCCAGCCTAACTATCAGACTCTTGGCAGTAATTTCCACACTGGTTTGTTGTATTTGGACTTGAGATTCCCCCTTGACCCCAAAAGTCACACTAAAATGCTAAAAGTATTTTCTTTACTTGCTAAAGAAAACATATAGGGCTTTATTTAGTTATTCAGAACTCCACGGCCATTCTTCAGTCACTTCATGATTTCCAGAGATGGTATCTGTGCTGTTGTCTCCCGGCTCAGAGCAGCTTGGAGGGGAAGGAAAGCTGTTACATTTCATTGTCCTCAAAAGAGGGGAGAAAAATCTGACTCGTGCTCCCAACCCAAACAACTCTCTGCCTCACACATTCTTGACAGCCAGGAAGGCTCCCTTGAAACTGTCTGTAGCCTTTAACTCCCTTCTAATAAGTTGGCCATTTCCATAGAGAAGATTTTTTCTCTACTGATTTATGAGCTTTACTTTATATACAACCTGGAATACTTGCTTTGGGAAGAGTTGTACCTTAAGCCAGGCAAGTGCTGAGATGCACAGCCCTTTTTATGGTACGTTCAGTATTTTCATGGCACAGTCTGTAGCAGCCCCAAATTCCCCAATTTCGGAGCAAACTTGGTTGAAGGTGGTGCCAAGAACTCTCCTTCCAAGTCTAGCTGGGGCAAAAAGTTGCATTACTGAATTAGATGGATTGAAGACATTTGGGAAGCCTCAGTGTGACCCAGGAAGGCACAGCCTGTAGGTGCAGGGGCACTGCTGTAGCCTGGGGTCCTGAATGATCTGGGATGTTATTTAGTAATGTTTCAATGGGTGGGAATGGGATTTTTCCAGTTGGGACTGACTTTTTGGAGCCTGGGTATATGGAGCCTGCCATTTTCTTTGGAAGCCGTGGAAAGAATCTGGCCCTTCTTGCATCAGGTCAGGACCACCTGACTGGCTTATTGTGACTGGTGATCTGCACCCTGAGGCACAGTGGAATCCCATATTGCTTTGTGTTTGTACCTGCTACGAGGATCCAAACTGCTGCTGCTGCATCTGTTGGTACCTTTTACCTGAAGGGTGGTCAATTTTATCTATTAGTTACTAGTTCATGATATGCAATGTAGGAGCAACACACTTTTCACCCACTAGTTTGCTACCACCATTTGTTGCACTGTGCTTTACATGAACATGAGGGAGTTGACTCCCGTACACTTAAAATCTGAGGAGCCACATTAAAATCCCTGGAGTCTGGTGGAGCAAGGGAGGAGAAGCATTTCACTCAGCCCTTCCTTCCCTCTCTAGTATAAGTTGTTGTGTTGTAGAATCATGGGATCATAAAATGGTTTGTGTTGGAAGGGAACTTAAAGACCATCCCCTTTTAACTCCCTTGCTATGGGCACCTTCCACTGTCCCAGGTCACTGCAGGTCTCGTCCAGCCTGGCCTGGAACACTTTCAGTGATGGGGAAGCCACAGCTTCTCTGGGCAACCAGGAAAAATGCCCCATGGAGAAGTGTCCCATGGGCAGCCCTGTTGTTTCCACAAGAGGAGTGGTGCTTCATGATGTGTGATCAGGCTCAGCTTAGAGGCAGCTGGGGTGGCCAGAACTGCCCATAGGCAGTTCTCATTGCAGGGAAGGGAATAGCCAAGCAGTAGTTGTCAGGCAGTAGAGTCTCTTGGGAATGCTTTCCACCAGCCAGGTGAGCAGGGTGACTATGGTTGTAACCCCATGACTGCTCAGCCATGTACACCCGCCCTACAAGCCCTTGGAACTGGCCCCCAGAGGAGTCATGTTGACCCAGAGCTGCCCCAGAGGGAGCTCCAGGTTTGCCTGGCTATGGCCAGAAGGATGAACCCAGGCAGCAGGTCCCGAGCATCCCTGGGGCAGAAACATGTGAAGTTACTGTGGTTTGATGGATTGAGACAGGCCAGGCCTTGGGGAAGTGTGGTGGTTTGACCCTGGC
>VYZS01086548.1:23833-35794 GCA_013400695.1 Neodrepanis coruscans | reverse complement strand
GGCCCCTTCCAACTCAAACCATTCTATGATTCTATCATATTTTCAGAAATGTAGTCGGGGGTAAGTCGTCATTTGCAGCATCCAATGGCATCACTATAGAGGAGCTGTTGTACAGACCAAATCAAGATACTTTTATTCCCGTTTCCCATTCTCCCAAAGTCTGTGGGATTGAAGAGCAGCCAGGCCACTGACCAGAGCTTGTTCAGGGTCAAATTTTACACTCCAAAAACCAAGCTGGGAACAAGGATGGGGACTCCCCTTGCTGAGGAAATGAAAACGAATGAGGGAGGTGGGCTGGGTTGTTGCTGGTAACTCTGTGCTTTGTCTGCCGGGCTCTGTATCAGTCTCTGCCTGTGACAATGACCCAAGTCCTTGCTGCTGCCTCCTCCTCGGGCTCCTCCCTTCCCTTCCCTTCCCAGGCTGTCACAGGGTGCTGCTCTCGGTCCAAGGGCCCCTGTGTGAGCAGTGCAGCGGGACAGGCCATGAGTCACCGATAGCTGTGGGGCTGCCAGTCCCGTTCACGGTGCGCTCAGCAGAGCCCCGTGGCAAAGCGCTCCGTCTGCGATCCCTCCAAGGGAATGATGCTCAGGAGCCTCCTTGGGCTCCCTGGGAACAAACGGGCGGTGCTTCCTCTGCTCTAAACCCTTTAGCCCTTTAGACATACGGGCTTTGATGTGACTGCCCCTGTTGGCGGCGTGGAGTCTGCCCGGAGGGCAGCGAGCTGCCCACAAGCACCATTCCTTCAGGATGTGCCAGCCCAACCTGAGAGCAAACAGGGCTGGGCTGGGGCAGAGCAGCCCAGGCATTTGCTAATTTGCAGGAGTGTTTCACCTCCATCTGCAAAGCCTTCCTTCCCTCCAATGCTTCCACCACGGGTCCCTGGAAGGATGGGGTGCACACATGGTCTGTAAGCAAATGCCACAGCAGAGACAGGAGCTCTTTCAGGTCAATTCTTGCACAAATTCATCTGGAAGGGGTAACTTGTGCAACCCTACTTTATAGGGGATAAATCCCCCTAAGCAAACCAGGTCAATGGACAACACCATTGGCCCCACCAGTGTCCCCTCCAGGCTGTGACAGGAGGAGACCACGACACCTCTCTGTGCCCCACTGCAGTAAAAAGCTGCCCGTGGTTGAGGTTGTTTGATGTCAGTCTTCTACCTTCATTTTGTGTGGTTATTTCTGGCCAAGGGAAGATTAAGCCTCCAGTGGGTGTTTGGTATGTCAATAACTATAATTAAGCTTTTGTGGTTCTCTTGCAAATTCTGGAATCTATAATTTTCAGCAAAGTCCCCTCCTAGCATTGCTAAAGGGAGAGGGGGGTCTTTGTTGGACTAAAAAAAAAAGAAGAAACTTAAAAATCAAAGCTATAAAATAAAATGCTAATCAGTACCATTTACAAATATTTAAATTCAGGGTTATTTCCCCTTTAAAGGAGGAGGAAAATAGAAATCTTGGCATTTCTTGCTATCTTCCAACTACTTCGGGGAAAGTTTTACCAAGAAACTAGTTTGTTCCTGTTGTTTAGTAATGGTATGTCAGGAAAGTAAAATAAAAACCAGCTCAGGATGAAGAATACAAAGAAACTTTATTTTCTCCACAGGGTCCCTTTGCTGACCATGTCCATAGGACAGGCAAGTTTTCCAACCCACCCAGTGCAGTGGTGACATGGGAATGGAGCCTCTGGGGACTTGAGGTACAGTGGGAATGGATTCCTGAGCTCTCCTTTCTTTGCTGCTCGCTGTCATCAGGATGGGACAAGTTACTAATGGTCTGGATTTATTTTCTGAAGTTGGAGTGATAAGTGCAGCTCCCAGAGATCTCTGGGAATGTGCAAATGCCCCTGTTCAGAACTGCACCTTGATGCATCTGTGGCTTTCTGTACATCCAGTTGGAATTAGGGAAAACTGTGTGGGTGGGTGATGAATCAAGGATCACATCAATAATTGCAAAGTGCTTTTAGGATGTGATAATGAAAGGCAAGTTAGGGGCATCAAAGTGGGTTTTGTGGTAACGACCTGTTCATTGGGCATTGGGTGGGGGTGGTTGGTTTGGGTGTTCTGTGTTATTTGAAGGAAGGCAAAGGTGAAATCCCACATCAGTTAATGACTGAGGCTGTGTTGGCCCTTTTACAAAGACGTGTCAGGTGCATGGTACCAGCATTACACTGCATATACTGTACCCCCTCCCTGCCTGGGGCACATCCACTGACAAGAATATTAACCAAGTATTGTTGCTTATTCAAGGCTTTTGAAGATGTAAAAGATTAAATAGTCTCACTTATTTCATTCTGCTGATTAGTGCAAGATTTTCAGGGAGTTTTGGTCTGGTTTGTGTGCTAAATGTGGGATTTGATGGGAAAAGAGCCACAGTCAGAGCTGTTCAGAGAAGAGCATCTCAAAATATACTGAGTAATGAAATTAAAAGTTGTCATTTTTAAGATAAACAAGAAATAGTTTAATCTCAGTTCATAATGAAGAAAAGTCAGGGAAAAAACAATATAACAGAAGCAGGGCATGTGTTCAGTGAGATGAATAAATTTTGTTTACACATGGTGAGTTTGCTATGGAAAAGTTTGCTGATGACACAAAAAGATGATCTTCCATATGAAGAGGGATTAGACTGTTTTCTGAGAAATTGGAGAGTAAACAGTGCTTCCTCAAATCACAGGGTGTTTTTTGAGGGGATGGGGAAGGCTGTTCCACCTGGGCTGTCTCTGCCCCAGGGCAATGCACACCATCCACCTTCCACTGCAGTCACGTTGCACTGTCGGTGCAGCAGTTCCAGCAACTACAAATAACAACAGGCTGGACCACAACCCCCCATTTAGACCAGGGCGAGTGTATTCATGCAAAAACCCACAATGAAACTTCCAGGATCTGTAGGAGTAAATTGCTGACTGCAGGAACCTGTTTCACACTCACACCCAGCACCCTGCCCCTCTCCACGGAGCTGTAAGAGACCAGAAAGACCAAGGAAAGATGGGAATGACCAAGGCTGGATGCACCCCATGGCAGACTGGGGCTGTGTGGTGCTTGAGGGTCATGGCTATGGGGAGACTTAACATCAACTTGTAAGCTTCCAGCACCCAGAAATTCCCCCCACTTGTATTTTTTCTCTGTCAAGGGATGTTGCCTTTGCCCTGTGCACTGCACAGCACGATGCTACCTGCTTGCACTGGTCCCCTCCCAGCAGCCTGTGGGTTTCCAGCTCTGCTCCATGCAGGGGTGTTCCTGTGACAAGCTTTGCAGCTCACCCAGTGCACAGGGTAGACAGAAAGCTTTTGTAAGAAGGGAGAGGTCAGAATTAAGCATTTTCCATAGTGAACTTCATGGCATGTACATTCAGGAAATCTGTCACTTAACATCAGCGCCCAGAATATCCCCTTGCTGACACTCTGAGTCACAGGTGACAACTGTAACCCCAGACACAGCCAAGAAGCTGATGTAATCCTTCTCAAGGAAGAAGACTGGCAAGCAGAGACCTTCCCAGGAGAAGCGTGGTACCAACATCCAGATCCAGCAGTGCTTGATGCTCTCATTTACAAGAGTGATCAAATAAATCTCCTTAAATCTGGAACAGAGAAAGTAAATGGAGTAATGACTAAAATTGAGCAGGCTGGTTATTGAAAACAGCAGTATTATACTTATTTGTTTCTCATCTCCTGTGCACCAGCTTTTGTCCATTGAATAGCTACAGAATTCACTGGCATTATTCCTAATTTTACAATGATTTGGAAGAAGAGGGGACAAAGGCAAGCAAACAAAGCTAATTGCCTTCAGTGTTTTGTTTATCTGAGTTTTGTTCAGCCAAACAAAGAGGACGTTCAGGTCCAAGCTGACTGTGGAGCCACAGATCTCTTTTGCTTGGCTGGTCTGTTTAAAAACAGTTTGCAATTTTGGCATCCAGCATCTTCAGTAACTACCACTAGCAAGTACTTTCTTATCTCCATCTGGTCACTATAGAAACTCTGGTGACTCCAGCCACTATTACTAGAGATTAATCAACCTTGCAAAGCCCCTCCAAAAAAGCAGGAAGTCCTCCATGAGCCAATCCCTTGGTCATAAAAAGAACAAAGCCAGCAGGAGATTAATCACTGGATGCTATTTCCAATGCAAAAGTCCTAGCAGGAAAAGTCCCAATTTTAATAACAAAGCTATGCATTGTCACCCATCCATACCAACATGCTTTTGTTCTTCCAGCCAGAGAAGAACACGCTGAGCACAAATGTAAATAATATGGCAGGGAGAGCACACTGCTGGCAACACACCACAGAACATGGACTACACGAACCACAACCAACCAGTTCTGCCAGCTTTGGTTGCTTTCCCCACATCAGCCAACATCTCAGATTTCTCAGCACAGTCTGAGGGAGGCACAGCAGGATTTCCAGACATCAGGCAAAGGAGAAAAGCAAAGAAGTAGAAAAGCAAAAAAGGAGGGTCTGGGAAGGCAAATCCAGCCTGCTGTAGTTGCTTGTCATGAGCAAATCACCTGGCTGAACACAGATGTGCCCAAGAACTGAGGTTTCCTATGCCTGTAAGTCCCTGAGAGAGATTTGAAACAAGATCTCCAGATGTTAAACAACCCGGTGAGAAACAGTCACAGGTATCTCCACATGTCTCTGAGAAGGCAGTGAGTGTGTCTCAGCTCTGCAAGGTGGGACTGGACAGCCTCTGAGCAGCTACACAAAAGAGAAAGGAGACTCCCAATAGTGTCACCTGCCCCAGAGTGCCAAAGCCAGCAGAGCAGTGGGGTGCAGGGTTTGGGAACAGCCTGTGGTGATGCAGAGCGACAACAGTTCAATTTAATCCTTGCACCTTCTCAAACACAGGGCAGTGGTCGAGAATCAGGAGCTCCGTGCTACAAACTCTGAGAAGTATTTGGAGTGGAGGGAAGAAAAAAAAGTGTTGGCTGTGATTTGTATTTCTAGAAGGAAAAATGAAAAAGCAGCCTCCAATCTATTATCTTTTACCTTGGATCATCTGGAAACTGGCATTGCCAAGCATTTCCTACTAGTTACCAGCACAAGGCTTCCCAGCTCTCAGTAGGAAGAACAGCTGGGAGGCTCAGGGATGTCTCTGGTATTGCATAGAGCAGCAGGACAGCCCAGTGGAGCATGTCCTGTCCATATCTCACTCGTTTCCCTGATGCTGGCAGGAGCTCTTGGAGCCACTGCTCCATCAGTAATTCTTATCCTGACACCACCTGCTCCTATTCTAGGACACAAAGCCCTGGAAAATAGCCTTTGATTCAGGGACTGAGTTGAAGCTTTATCCCACTTTCCCAACCCTTGCTACACCCACTGCCTTGAGCACCTTCCTCAAATGAGATTTTACAACTGTGAATTAATGCTTCAAGTTAAAGCTTGGGAATTTGGGAATAATACTTAAAAGTGAGGCTCCTGAAAGCTTTTGTATTTATAGAGGACAACAGGCTGCCTTGAGACATAAAATGAAGGATGCATTTGGATGAGTCTTGTACACTGTCCAGTACAGACAAGGAAAAGGTTCCTGACCAGCTCAGGGCTTGTTGCTCAGTAACCAGAGCTGTTACAGTGCTGACTCTACAAGAATTTGCCATTAATCCTTCCAGCTCAACTATAAAAAGACTTTTATTTTTTTAAATTTCTATTATTATTTTCTGTTTGCACAGTCCTTTTTCAGAATGGACTCATAGGGAGCAGGAAAAGGTAAGGAACAAGGAGAAGCCAATGCAAACAGTTTAGGAAGGGACCCTTCGGAAATCAGGCAAATTTCAAAGATTTCTCTTTCAAGTGTCCTTCACTCTCCTCACATCAGAGAGTGAGCACTGAGGAACTAGGTCACTGAACACAGGGAAAAGTCAAACAAGCAAATCTCTGCTGAAACCCCCAAGGTTACCATGTCATGATCCTCTTCCAAGGGGTGAGCTTCTGCAAAGTTTGACTGAAACATGAGCAAGAAGGGCTTTAAATAACCTAAGGGGGTGGAACACATCAATGTGCTGCCCACCTTGCTTTTACATATTGAGAAAAGTAAGAAAGAAAAATTGAGTGCAAAGCATTAGACCCCCGTTTTACATTGGGATGAAAGCCAGGAGGGGAAAGGAGAGCAACAGCCCACTCTGAAGCCATGCTGAACACAGACCTGCATTTGACAAAAGGCTTTTGGGTCTTTTGTTATTTGTAAGGCTCTTAAACCCCAGCTTTCATTAACATAAGGGAAATAAAGCTCTTAATCTCAGTTTGTAAACACAGATGGAGGCTGACACACAAATGCCAAAGATTTGGAAAATGGCTGGGTCAAGGTGCTTCCACACTTATGTAACTACTTGTGATCCCAGAACAAACCCCTCATTTCCAAAAGCACTCCACATCTGCACCCAGAACCATTCAGAAATTCTTCTATTCATAGGAGTTTCTTATACCAAAAGTATTAATTAGCTACCCTAACATGTTGTCCTTCTTTTCTATTCATGACTTACTTTCTTTTTCTTCTTGATTGTACAACATTGATTGCCAAACACTGAACATCATTTTATCAGCCTTATGATTTGAGATTCCTCTTTTTTTTCTCTCACATGGAACAGGCACAAAAGCTTAGTGCCTGTCATTTCTAAGATTGTTGCCAAAACAACTGGATGCTCCCCTGGTTTGATGGTGGGGGGCATGAAACAGCAACTGCCCCAGTAAATGCCTTGGCTGGGTTTGGAAGATCCCTGCTCCTGGCTTTCCTCCCTCCCTTTAGCCACCAGACAAACACAGGCACTGGAACGAAAGAGACTTTCACACAAAGCAGCAAATCCAGCTCAATTTTCCACAGTCTGTGCCTTGGGCTGCCAGCCCGTGGTGCTACTGCCGGACCTCCCATGCTGGATGTGCTCTGGGCTGTCTGATCCTCTCAAACACAGCCTGATGGCAAAGCTAACAGCATTTCACACTGTTCTGTTCTGGGGCTGTCCTGGGACATCACAGCATGCTCGGAAATGGCTCTGTCAGCTCAAACAGGGGTCACCTCAGACTGTCAGGTGGTCTCACTGCTTTTCAGCCTGACGTTTCCCAGGTGTTTCCTTAGTCTGAGGCTTGGCAGTTGCAGGATCTGCAAGATTCTTCCCAGTTAGAGCTTCCCAGAACATGCACTGACAAGGATTTACTGGAGTTCAGATATCATATGGCAAGATGAGAATGGCAGGAGATATTTACAATGGATTTGGGAGGCTCAAAATAGAAATGTGAGCCTTCTTGCTGAACTTGCAATAGCTATGGCTGTTTAAACACATGCCTCTTCCTCACTTCTGCACCCTTGTGTTAACTTTTTTTCCTATTACTTACATCTTTTCATCTTTTCAGTTGCAATAGATTTATTTCTTTTTAACATCCCTTTATATCACACACCCCAAAAGAAGTTATTAATTTCCTTAGGACATGATACAGCAAAATGTATCCCCACTATATTGCACTAACAGAAGCCTCATCATGTCCAAGCTCCTTCTATTATTCAACATGTTATAGAAACTCCAGGCACCCAGCTGGGGCCTCTTTGTGCTCGAGCTGGACAAGTGCAAAGAAAATGTTCCCAGCACTCAAGACTCCACAGCTCAAATTTTTAAGAAAAGAAGAAAAAAAGAGCCCAAGGGGACACTAACCCCAGCTCACATAAGCCACACATTTCACATCCCACCTCACTTCCCTTCCTTGTGGATGAAGCAAGTTAGGAACAACCAAAGATTTGGACAAGCTGTACAAGCCCTGAAGAGCACATGTTCTTTTCAGTGAGCTGAGCAAAAGAAACACACACTCTAACCTTCTCAGGCCACTCAAGTATCATATCACAGTGATTATTCCCTGTTTTAACATCAGTCTGGCAGGCTTTACATGCATCAGCCATGTGCTGAAGGGAACAATTTCCCAAAAATCTATCTATTTTTGGAAAGGGCCTGATAGAAGCTGATAGAACTATCTTTGACTCACTCTCCCAGAGAAAACCTTGTTCACAGTAAGCAGAATATTTGAAGAACACCAACAAAGAAAACAAAGCCACTAAAGCTACAATTCATTCCACCACCACAGAAATCAAGGCTGCTGTGGACACGAGAGGGACAAGCTCTGGTGCTGGGGAAAGCAAGGATGACACAAAGCCATAAAGCTGCAGATGGTCACTGCCCCTTCTGCAGAGCTTGTGAGGGGACTCTTGGCTTCACTGCAGGTTCATTTACTGTGGAGACAAGCATGAGGTTCATCCTTACCCTTTGCACATTCATCTCCACCTGTTCCAAATTAGGGAGTTTCTGCTCACTCAGCAGAATTTAGGCTGGTTTGCTTTTAAAAAAGGGCAATTATGAACCTCTGCTTTTGCTGTGCATCTTGTGTGGCAGGTGAGAGCAAGAGTAGAAGGCAGAGAGGTGGAGTTGGAGGGGTACAGGGGTCTCCAGGCATCCAGCTTCCACTACTAGCAGAGGTCTCACTGTCAAGCACCAGGATTTCTTCCCTGTGTAATCCTTCTCCAGGCTCAGTTACCTGGTCATGCAGACCCCTGACAGCAGAAGTGGGACAGCAGCAGGCTCTCTTCTAACTGTCTGTGCCTGGGAGAAAGAGGAGGGGGACACTGNTTCATTTACTGTGGAGACAAGCATGAGGTTCATCCTTACCCTTTGCACATTCATCTCCACCTGTTCCAAATTAGGGAGTTTCTGCTCACTCAGCAGAATTTAGGCTGGTTTGCTTTTAAAAAAGGGCAATTATGAACCTCTGCTTTTGCTGTGCATCTTGTGTGGCAGGTGAGAGCAAGAGTAGAAGGCAGAGAGGTGGAGTTGGAGGGGTACAGGGGTCTCCTGGCATCCAGCTTCCACTACTAGCAGAGGTCTCACTGTCAAGCACCAGGATTTCTTCCCTGTGTAATCCTTCTCCAGGCTCAGTTACCTGGTCATGCAGGCCCCAACAGCAGAAGTGGGACAGCAGCAGGCTCTCTTCTAACTGTCTGTGCCTGGGAGAAAGAGGAAGGGGACACTGGACCCACCTTGCAAGGCTCCTATCTTTGCCTCCTCCTCCCTGAACCCTGGGGATGCTGAAGAGTTCGTCTGTTTGCTGAAGTTATTCCTGATACAAGTGGAAAAAAGCTCCTTCCATTCTTGTACCAGGGGAGGGAAGAACTGTTAGTGCTGCCAGCACTACTCTCCAACACAACTTACCTGCTGTGTGTGGAGTTCCTAGAGCTGCAGTTTTAAGGGTATACAGGGGTGTGGGACACCATAATGAAGGTATGGAAGCAGCACAGTCCAGAGAAGAAAGGGAAGAAGGAGGAGGAAAAAGACAGCCAGAATCTCCATTCAACTTTCCATTTTAGAAATACAGAACACCATATTTCTCCTTGAAGGACACGGGGGAATAAAGGTGTTTGCCAATTTTGAGATTTAAACAGCGATTTTGAAAATAAACAGAAAAATAAAGACAATAACTCAACCTACAAGGAAGCACCATCTTGCTTATGGGTATTTTGAAGTACCTGTGCAGCTGTAAAAACTCTGTAGAATTCTAGGATACTCCATAAACATCTTAAGAAAATCACTAGAAAGCTTCACTCTTATCCCAGAAATCTAATTCCATTCTTAAACTGCAAACACATGAACCTGTCCTTAATTATAAAGGACTGTCTCTTGTTAGTGTATCAGTTGGTGCTGAACTTGCCATGAACTAGAAAGGATTAAAACTTTGTCTGGAGGGAAAAAAATGAAGCCAAATGCCCCAAACGATGATTTCATGGTTCTACCTTAATATTTCATTACTTTAACAGATTTTAGTTAAGCCTTCAGACAAAGGCGAATGTCTTAGGATTCCTCCTCCATTCCCTACAAAAGGAAATAGGAAATTTTCTCACTTTGCCAAGGTTTTCTGCCTTTCCTCCCATCTGCAACCATGGCCCTGAGAGGTGACGGGAGACCCACCAGGACATAGGCTCCCCAGTCCTAATGGATAATTAAAGCTTTAGCCATGGGTGCCCCCTTGTGCCTTGGTGAGTAATTAAGCACAGCCAAGGAATAAAACAGAATCATGGAATGGTTTGGGTTAGAAGGCACCTTAAAGCTCATCTCGTTTCCTCTTCAGAGGGAAAAATCCAGCATCCAGTGGGTTTGGACCAAAACCAGACTGGGTGGGGCCTTGAGCAACCTTGAGGTGTCCCTTCCATGGCAGGGCCAAACCATTCCATAATTCCTTGATCCAGTTGTTCCATGACTGATGGGACACGGTGGAGATGAACCATGTCCATCCTCAGCTGGTCACAGAACTACACAAAGGCTGTGCTGAGTCCCTGCCTTTCTCTCAGCAGCATCACTCAAGGTCTCCAACATTTTGGCACAACTAAAGATGGATTTTTTCTGCTCCCACTACTTGGCAGCTCATTGCTTGGGGCTATTTATCTCTCTTCTGATATTTCTGCTGCAGAAGGGCCAGTCCCAGCACTCCTAATCTGCTCTGCTTTGAATCTCACAGCAGAAAGGGGCAGAGTCATACTGTGCCTCCAAACCCAACAACAGTCACTTCAGTACTGAGCCTCAATCAATACTTTAATGGGCCTAATTTTCTAGCTTTTGATCAAAATGCCTTGAGAGCAGTACATCTTCAGATACTGCCGCTGGCATTCCAAAATAAGCAGAAAGAACAAGATAACCTTTGTGAGACATCATTTCCTACAATCTATAACTGAATCTACACAACCTCATTTTAGTATCTCCTTAACCCAGGCTGGTATATGAGAGTTAAGCAAAGCTGGATGTGAACTGGCTTCCAACCTCTCAATCTGCTTATTATCATCTTGGTAAGACATAGCAGTTCCTTCATCTTCAAAAAGATGAATGGATATTTTGTCTCTGAAACCAGAGATTCAACATTTGAGATTTGAAGTCCAAGCTAAATTTAGTTCTGGCCAATTACACAAGTCAAAAGGTCTGACTTCGGGACTTCAATGAAGGAACTAAAAATATAAAACCATGCTAAACTGCTCAGAATATTCCCTTGCTGTTTGAATCCCTAAGTACAGACAAACCAGAGAAAGTGTCAGGGAACTTTAGATTGTTTTTATAATTCATTCAATATTAACCAAAGAGGCTTCTTTTAAGCCATTGCTAGAAAAATTAGGTTTAAGAGTCACCTACAAAGATTAACTCTGTTGAATACCGAGTTTAAAGTGTAGTTAGTTCTGTCTCATTGACAAAGTTATTGCACATTTATGTGGTTTTAGCTGCTTTAGAACTTGGAAAAACCTCACCAGGCTTCTTTGCTTTGGTGCAAAAGGTGCAATGAGAACTTTCAGGGAACTAGTTCCAAGATTGTATCAGTCAGCACCCCCATCCTATAGGATAAACTGTTTCTCTTTCAGAAACATGGAAATGTCAGTGGAAAAGATTCCTAGTGGTTTGCACCAGGTCTGTAGCACAGTCAGGCTGTTCTTGTAGCCAACACTGGTGCTGAGAACAGACAATACTCCGGGGACCACAAAGCCCCAAGTATCTCATGTGGAGCCAAAATGTCCTGATCAATTTTCAAAGTTTGCTTCAGAAAAATCCTAAAATGAGAAAAAGGCAACACTTCAGTGTGCAAAGGCTGGAGAGAACATTCTGGGTTTGCTTCAACTTTTCCTTCTCCAGCTGAGAAGTACTTAGAGTTGGGCAAGGTTCACAAATACCTTTGGTTGACCTAAAGTAAAAAACTTTCAGCATGTAAATAATTCATCTAGAACTTGCCCAGTTCTGAAATTACACATGTCCCAAGTTATTTTTCACAGTGCAGGTGTACAAGCAGAAAAGAAGCAGCATCTGTGGTTGGGGTATCTATTACCTACACACAAGGCTCTGGAGCTGCATAAGCAGCACAATTTCCCTGGTGCTTTGGCTTCAGCTTAGGGCCAATTCCAGAGGCAAAGCTGATGCCTAAAGCACCCAGAAGTCACGTTTGTTTGCATCTCTCCTGTTTGGTGTGGACATCAA
>VYZS01086548.1:0-20083 GCA_013400695.1 Neodrepanis coruscans | reverse complement strand
CTCTCAATAGGTGCTGCTCTACCTAATTAATTGAGGACTTAACAAGTGCACTTTCTAATTAAAGTAAATAAGCCCATACTTGGAACAGTGGCTCACAGTGTTACCCAGCACTCCTTCCTCAGGAACAGGATATTATGTGCTCCACCTCCTCAGTGCCAAATTAATGCATTAAACTAATAGAGCAGAGGCAAAAAAAAATCTCTTAAAGCATCATTTAGAAAAATGATCCTAAATCATAAAGCAGTTGCCAGCCTTGAGTCTCTGCAGTCAATGAGATCTATAATATTTGGCAAAAAATCAGACTTTAAGAAGAGAAAATTCTAGATTTCAAATCCAAACTTGCATCTGGTACTTCCAGTGCTCCTGTTGGACATGACTTAGTGCTGAGGTTAAAGGAGGCTGGAGGAAGAGTCAAGGGAACAGAATTTTTATTGCCTTCTATGGTGCCTAAATGACTAAATCTATCCCCAAATGACACCTAATATTAAGATTTTCCTACTTTTTCAGAATTGCTTCTGTGTACCAACCTGAGATGAAGATATAGAGGGGCTGCTTGGAAAATTCCCATCTGTCCTCACCCTTGATCCATATCTAAAGTTATATGTGGGTCCCCTCTTTGTTGTTAAACTGATGAAGGTACCCCTAATGTACTCAAATCACTCCAAACAGATGCATTTAAAAGAAAATTCATTATTAATCCCCCCAATTCCACCCACTAGGTTAAGCAGGGGCATCCAGTATCCCTTTCACAGAATAAGTCAAACTAGGGAAGCATTTGCAAAAGCTGTTTTCAGCTGAAGGAGAAAGTCTGGAGCAAGAGAAAACACAGAGCTCAAATAAGCAGAGCTTCTGGCAGGGAGGAAACCCACTTTTTCCTCTCTCCCTGTCCAGTGTACCCAGTTAAATGAAGCAGCAGGGGCTTGGGGGTGGGTTAGACATCCACTGGAAAGCTCCTCATGCAGTGAGAGCAGGGGATTGACTGCACCTCCTGCAAGTCCTGCCTGTGAAACCCAGGCAAAAGGTAGATTCCCCAAACAAATCAAATCAGTCACCATCTTCTCAAGAATTTTCTGTAGCAGTAATGATGAAAACAAAAGTCTGATGGTTTCAGGATAGTTTATAAATGGTTGAAAGTGCTTCCAAATCAGCATTTGAATTTCTGTCACAATTTGTTTCCACAGATGGGCTGGGAGCAAAACTGTGTTAGTTTAGGCCTTATGCACCTGAAGTTCATTAAGTCAAAAGAAAGCTTTGTGTCTTTCCATGGTTTTTGGATGAGCTTAAAAGTTTCAATAGCCTGGACAGGGCTGCACTAAGAATTAACAGGAAAGAGGGAACAGAGGTGTATGGAGCAATGAGGAGTGTGAAAAGAACTGTATTTCGCATCAAATTATTCTCTGCTTCTTGTAAGCTCCTGGCTTTGAGTAGTTAGCCCAGAAATAAAGATTTGTTTGTGTTCTCCACAGTCTCTCCCTGTTGTGGAGACCAGACAGAAAGCCAAGCAAAATTGTGCTCTTCTCACTGCATTTCCTTCAGCAATAAACACCTTCATTTATGTATATTTAAGGGGGGAGAGCAAACAAAAATGCCAAGAAACTGCAGCTTAAATCTTATTTAGCTGTATGCAAAATTAGCCTGAGTCCAGGCAGAGCTGTGTTAAATCTCTAGTCTTTAATATTAAATTTTGCCTCAAAATTCTTGCGTGCTTTGGTCTCCCAAAACCATAGGAAAAAGAGATCCCTCAAAAACTGGTTGAAGTTCAGATCAGCAGAGCTGTCAGAGCTCATTTGTCTGCCAGCCACAGCCCTTAGTACAACTACTTCCCCCATATGCCCCATGGCCTGGGTATTGCTATCAACAGTGGGACAGCACAGTTGCCCACTGAAAGTTGTTCACTAAAGTAAATAAATATGATTTAATATTATTTTTAAGAAATCAGAAATTATTTTCTCTGCATGAGGCTCTCAATCATGCTCAGTTTTCCAGAGAAAAGCTGCTGTTTTTCAGCAGGTCCAAAGCAGATCCCCTTGCCTTTCTCTTGGCTAGAATTAAAGCCAATGGAGAAACAATAATTCTGCTCCAGCCTGACATCCCGAGCCATGAGNCACAAAGAATTCCTGCTCCAGCCTGACATCCCGAGCCATGAGAGGAAGGGAGAGGTGTAGGAGGGATGGAGCAGCTGAGCAGAGAGTACAGTTACACTCAGAATAGTGACCAGCAGCTCCATAAAGCCATTGAGCTTTGTTATTGTGTTAGCACTGGAAGCATGACATGAAAAGCAACATTTCAGTTGCATTATGTTATTAATTTGGCTAAAATCCATTACCTTCTCTAGATTGTCCTTAAAATAACTGTTTCCTACTGAAACAGCTTCCTTTTTCCCCAGCCAAATAATAAAAGCAGTTGGGTTTGGGGATGTGGGGGAGAAAAGGGCCCCAGGTTGTTTCCAGTTTTTAGGCCTGTGGAAACTTAAGAGAACACACACACAAAAGTGATGAAAGTCCAGAGGGCCAGAGGGTTTGGTGCTTATTTTTGTTCCCTCCCTGCCAGAGCAGCAGCAGTTGCCCGTTCTTTCCTTTGTGCCTGGCACTGGCAGGACAAGCCTCTGCTCTTGGTACCACCAAGCAGTTGGCACCACTCCCTGCTCTGCTGTCCTGAGCTGATCCTTTTATTCCATGGCACTCACCTCAGATGCATTTCAGCTGGCTTGGTGGCCATGCTATTAAAATAAAAACCTGGTATGAATCACCTCCAGTTTATACATGGAGAGAGTCACAAGCTTGCTGCTCCCTTAGCCACTGTTCGTCCCACATGCCAAAATATCCACCCTCTTCTGGGTGTTTCAGCCACTAAATTCATCAAAAAACTCTCTTCTTCAGAGTGGGTGTTTTCAAAGTTTACTTTAGCATTTAAAGAAAGTAATCCTGTCTTCTCCTTGTCGACCTGCTCCTGAGAGCAGCCACTCCACACTTATTTTATTATCCATTCCAAACTATTTATTTGGAAACCCTTTCTGTTCTTTTGATGCTGAAGAAAAAAATCCTTGAGTTTTGTTCTGTAAACGTATTTACCCTTGCATTGACCTAAGGGGTAAGGATGCTCTTCAGTGACAAGGAGATCAGGAAAGGATGGGAACTTGAGACAGACTCCAGATTGTGCTGTCTGAGACCTCTTCAGCAAACACAGCAGAACAGAAGAACCATTTTGTTATTAATATTTAAAACTTGAAAAGTTCTTTGTGGAAGTCTAATCCTGTTCTCCAGGTAGCTAATCCTGAATAATTACCACAGAAATAGAGTTTTTTGTTTATATAGAAACATGACAGAGATCTCACTCAACCCCTCAAGAGTTTTGTTCAGAGTCAGAATTTTCCTGCAAATCTCTCACTAGTAGAAATACAGATTTGTTCTGCTAGCAGTGAGGCTTGAGGCTGGTGGAAGAAAAGAGGATTATCAGTAACATGTCAACAAAGCCACTGCATTAAACAGTGACACCTGGCCAGGACCCAGCAAAGGTGAAAAGGTGGCAGAAGAGGTAGAATAGAGATACTACGTAAAAGAAATGCTGTGAGCTCAATGCAGGCAACATTCACAGGATCCTTTCCACCACATTAAACTTCTATTGATGCACCTAAAGTGTCACATCCAGTACACAGACTAACTAGAGCTTGATAACATCAATACAGGTCTACAAATCAGATGTAGCTCTGGCAAGATGCAGGCACAGGGAGGAGGAAGCAGCCCCACAGTGAATCCCAGTGTGCAGTTAAACTGTGAAACCCATTGCTGCAGGACATCATGGAAAGCAATTGGAAAAAATCTGTCCATGGGTGTTAAATCCAAAAGGCACAAGCACAGAGAAAACTCCCTTAGGATTGAAGTCACTGGAGGAAAACAGACATATGGGAAAACTCTCTACTGGTCATTACCCTCCTCCCTGGCTGCTCTTGCTGGGGACAGGGGACAGATCTACACTGAGTCCTCCTATGTCCTCGTGGTCTTTGACCCAGAGACAGACACTGCCTTCACTCCACATTAGCATTGCTGATTTTTCTAAACAGGATTAAGGTCAATGCACAGCTTTGTGCTCCTGTCACCTGACTTTGAAACTGGGACTTTGCCTGATGGAGGAGTGCGAAGCACAGGGGTAATACAGAGGGATCAGTGCCAGGTAAGAGAAGAATCATCATAAACAGGGGATTTGCACATCATCTGTTAAAGCTCTCTGGGCAGGGACCATCCTGCTGGCACAGGCACCTCTGACACCTCCTGTGCACTGCCTGGATGTCTGGTTATAGGACACATGTGTGCCTTTTATTGTAAACAGACAAGACAAAAAGTGATCATTTTAACTCAGAAACCTGCACTTGTTTGTTTCTTGTCCAAGCTCACAAAATCTGTACCCAAAAATGAACAAACAAGTCACCTTTCATGTAATGCAAATACATAGGACAGCCCCAACTTACAGAGAGACTCCGAGAAAGCCACAGGTACATGTGGCAAAGGAGACACGAGTATTACACCTGTTTGACACCTGAGCAAAGCAAACCTCAGCTCTGGTGGAGCATCAGGGATAGGTGAGCAGGCCCAGGGGAACCAGCAGCTTTGCAGCTGACTGGTACAAGCTCTTTTCTTCCAGTCTCTCAAAAACCAGCCTCGTGACTCTCAAGGAAATTAAGGCTATCAACCAAAATTATTTAACAGCATTTTTAATGTAGCAAATGAGCCAGCACAGCCCTCTCCAACATAGGGAAAAAAGGGAAAGGGTCTGAACTCAAAGTCTTGCAAAAACACCAGAGTTCATCAACCAATGGAGGGCTTTTGTATGAACTTCATCACTTTACCATGGCACAACTGTTTAAGGTGGTGATTGGATTTGTCCAGTCACCCTCTTTTCCTGCTACCCTACAGCCAAGAGAAGGGTTGATTCTCTGATGGTTCGTGCACCCCAATGCAGAGCTCAGCCCCCTGAGGATCAATCTCCTCTTTGAGCAGTAATTTCCCATGTGCCCTTCCCAGTCTGTTCTTTCTAATCCTCTACTTCTCAGAGACCTTTAAATATATATTTTAAATTCCAACCAGATTCTCAGACTTGGCAGATAAACTATGGGTCCCATAAGAGTTATATTTTCTTTGAAAGCCTTGAATGAAGTCTTTATAAAAAACTTCATTAATATTGCTACCTATATGCCTGCCCCCCACTTCCTGTGCAAATCCAAACAGATTCTCCACACAGAAAGACTTTTGAAATTCGCATATTTACTTCCCCAAAACAGTGAGAGTGTTACTGAGGAGTTTGTGGTAGAGTTAGTCCACATGTGTGTTGTCCTGCTGGAGTTTAAAAAGATGAAGCCTTCTATTCATCAAAGATGAAGAAAGTAGATGCAAGAGGGAAGGATATAAAGCTGGGGAGATTAGGACTCTGGAATTCTGTGCCCTGGCTTTGTGCTGTTGGCAGAATTTGACCCATATTTGCTACAAGATTATATGACAGTAAAAAGTCATTACAGCTCATGCAGTACAGGGTGTACAAGGGTGTTAAAGCTGGTTTTGTCAGGTCAAAATTAGTAAGGGAGATGTTTCAAAAGTAGCACAGACCCTCATTTTATTGTATGTTTTTGTTGGTGATGGTTGGAGTTAGTGTTGTTTTGTTTTTCTCAAATCCTCCAAAACTATTCTGTGGAATTCTGCAAGCTACAGTTGCACATTCCTTGCTTTCAGCAGAAGTTATCCACCAAGATCCAATCAATTCCTTAAGAAACTGTGCCCCCAAAACAAAAGCAGCTTGCACTGCAATCAGAGGGTGAGGTCCCCTGGCTGAGAAAGGGGCTGGCACACAACTGGGATGCAGAGGTAGGAGTTAAACAGGCTACCAGAGGACAAGAGAAATCCAACATCTCATAGTATTCCTATTTTTAGAAGTCAGATTCTTCCAGGTTCACTCTCAAATTTTGAGTAGCAGCAGCATTAGCTACAGACAGCAAAAGGCAACGCAGAGGCACCAGGCTGGGTAGGAGACAGGCAGTGAGCAAAAGAGGCACCTGGGACAGTCCCAGTTCTCTCCTTCACTGAACTTTCAATTTCCCTTTTCCAATGCAAGGCCAAAAGATACGTAACTCTTCTTGAAAAGCTCTGCAAGCTACAGCCTACATGCCATGACATGCAAGTAATCCCTCTGAAGGCTACTTAAATGTGTAAAATTATTCATTCTTGTAAATATGTCTTGGGTAAGTCAGTCAGTATGAGAGGAAGGCAGTGAAATCTTTCAGACCTTTACATATATTCTCAATATAAAGAGGTCTGGGGGCTGACCAGCCAAGTGTGCACACATGTAGGACACACAGCAGTTCCAGACCTCCTTTTGTATATTCCTAGAGCCAGCAGAATTCAAGCAGCAGACCCTCATGTGGGCACTGAACCTCCTACACCTCAAAATTACTAAATATTTGCATTCCCCTTGAACCAGGCTTTGACTGATGGCTTTAGAAATTCTCCCTCTGCCACAAATTGTCCAAATGTTTGAACCCTTGAGCACAGAGCAAGGCTCATCATTGGCCAGGTATCTGGAAAGGGCTGAAGACTTCACCTCTATTTAAACATGGTAAAAGATGGGAGATGCTTTGGATGTGTCAACAGGACTTTTTGCCCTTGTTAAAACAAGGAGCTTGTTTTAAACTGGGCATTTTTTAATTAAAAGGTGGCAATGAAAGAAAAACAAAATAGAAAAGAAAATCCATTTGAGCTTCTTCAGTGGAAAATGAGATTTCTGATTAAGAGTTGTGTGACCTTCCCTTCCAAAGGAACACCAAAAAATTCTGAACAAAGCCCAAAATCTTAAATACGGAGAAGTTGCAATCAGTTATTCAAAATCCCTCCGCTCCTCCACAGGCAGCATTCCCAGCACAAAGTGTCCCCTCCAGCACCACTGCTGGGGTCTCCCATGACACACAGAGAGGAGCGCATTGGGGAACAGGCAGGGCAAGCACAGAGGTCTGTTGGAGAACAGCAAGAGCACAAAGTGACACAGAAGAATTGGAATATTCTGGGTTTGAGTTTTTTTCCTTACAAAAAAAATTCCTATCGGAAGGAGGACATTTTCCAAGCAGCTCATTTTTAATTTATTTGTCGGGGATAGTTACAGCCCACTCTGGTTTGTTTGGCGTAAATAATGAGAATCAGAATTGCATCAGATTTTTGGCTGCAGGAGGGAGACAAGGAGTAGCTGTTCCAACACCAAACTGGGAGAGCTGTCTCCCAGCCTCTCATTCTAGTGCTTCCACCAACCTGCCCTTCAGCTTGAACACACTCTGTTTGCACCCTGTGCAAAGGACATTGCTGTGCCCTGGGTGATGGCACACACCTGCTGCAGCCTGTGAGCAGGGCTGTCATCTCTCCACAAATCCATGGGAAAGACAATTCCATCCCTGAGGCTTCTTGGTTCTCAGTGACACTTGCAAATGATGCAGCTGCCCAGGGGATCAAGGAAGGTTTTTCCTTGGCACCTGGAAGGCAGTCTGACCTTTGACAGGAAGTCCACAGAATTCCTCAGACATAGTTTGGAAATTGCCCCCCAAAAAACTCTTTTTTCCAACCCTCTGTCTCAGGGAGTACATTGGAAGGTGATGAGCACCTCACCTAAAATCAAAGCCTTCCTGGGGCAGAGGAGCCCCTGCATCTCAGTCCTGTGGCACGTGCTGTACCCCAACATTTCCAACTGGAAATAACACTGAATTTGAACTACTGCAGCTGTGGATAAGTGTTCAGTTTTAATGGGAACCCACTGTGATGGGAGAGAACTCCAGCACTGGCTGGTTCTTTGAAAGGAACAAAGGCCAGTAATCTCTCAGCAGAAAGTATGGGAAGCATAAATATCCATATGTAGTGTAGCCAAGGATCATTGTTTAAAAGTCCTTTACAGAACATATGAAAGACTAAAATCTTAAGAAGTTTAGTTTATTTTTTCTTTCTTTTTTTTTTTTTTTAAGGAAGGAACAAACATCTGTGGGAAGTATTTATGAGACATATAATGCACCTCACATAGTACCCTGAGGGCCATCTTTAGAGTAGAAATAAAGCTTCCATACTAGGAGTTTGTTAACATTGTGACAGGAATCAGATGCAAACACAAAAGCTCACTTGTTCTGTAATGACTTGCCGAGATAAGTGTCCCTTATCAGCAATACTGTTTTCTTTTGGAAAGGAAAGGACTCTGTGTGTACAAGCAGGGGATGGAAGTCAATGAAAACAGAAGGCTGGAGAGGTCTGAATGGGTATTTTGTACTGTAATTCTAGCTTGGGGCTGCTTTTTTGGGTGTGGAAATATCAAACACTGACCTCCCACTGACGGTCCTTGGCAGTGGGATAAGTCACTCATTTATTTTTGCTCAGCCACAAAGCTGCTGTGTAACACGGCAAGGTCCTTCCAGAGTTACACAGGGCCGATACATCTCCTGGGCAAACCGCCTGCACCCAGCCCTGCTCCCAGCCCTCACATGCCCCTGCTCAAAATATCCCCCAGCTCCTGCCCACAACCAGCTAAACCCCCACAGCACTCCTCAGGCAGCTCTTTCCACTTGGGAAGAAAAGAGGATTTGTGCAGGAGAGATCTGGGGCCTTTGGTGGTGATGCCCTACTGCTTCTGACCCAGAAACCCAAAATGCACTAATCTGAAATGAACTGCATGAAAGCATCACATGCACAGGGCAAGGGAGGTGTGTAGAAACTTTTCTGTCCAAAGCAGTCTCAACATTCTTTTAAACAGGGAAGAAAAAGAGGGGGAAAGGATTTACAGAGAGGTGACCATCTCTGATCTAAGACTCAACAGGAACATGACTATGGACTCTTCTGGCTCTTGGCTCAGGCCACTGCATTTCCAACGTGTTTTACCTTGGTCTTGGAGCCACTTTAATACCTAAGAATGCTCTGTTATAGGCTGATGACACACGAATGAAGTGAGAACATATAGGGGAATTCTGGGCTCTTCTCTTGAGCAACACAAACTCAGAAATTAACATATGGCATCAAGATTCAGGATAATTAAAGCAGAACCACAGTGGGGAGTTCTAGTTAAGTCTGATCAGCACATGAATAAACTTGGCATCTCTGCTCTCAGGAGAGCATTTCAAACCTCTCTGATGCATCAGAGGGTTCAGCCAAATCAACTAAACAGCTCCCCTAAGCCATCTTACATTTCAGAGACCACCACCATTTCATGGCATGCTTGAACAGCAGCAAAACTTCGGGATGTGCTGTCACCAGATCACAAGAGGTTTCCCCTCCACCCACATCAGTTTGCCTCCCAGTAATTATATTGGCAGGTCTGAATGTGATGTAGAGCTGTAAAACAGTCTGGATAGAAAAGCATGGGATCCATCAGCAGGATACATCAGCAATACTGTGTCAACAGCCCATGGCAGACGAGGCAGAAACTCACTTGTTCCCAAGCACGTCATCTCTTACAAGGCACAGGCTGTGCAGGGTCACATGCTGTTCCATCAGACAGAGGGAGGCTGAAATGTCTGGATTAAATAAAAGGAAAACAGCCTGATAACCATCAATGTATCAGTGAACACTGCAGTTCCCCACTGGCTTCACACATACAGAGGGGAAAGGGTGTAAGACTAGAGGGAACTTTCACCTTATTGCATGACAGAAGCCAATTGACTGAAGGAGCAGCCGTGCCATCAGCTCCCACAGCCACGTCAATGGGTATAATTGGCCAAGACATCATGGCTACATTTTTACTTTTCATATTTAAGGCTACCCAGACCAGCCCCATTCTGCCTCTGGAGTGATCCAGGCTGGAACATCCTCAGAGCAATCATGAGGACATGATTTCTTTGACCTATGCCAAGTACTGCTGAAAATCCAGTCTGACACTGTGATGCATTTCTGCTCCTCTATTTCTAATTCAGCCACTAATACCTACACAGACTGTTCCATAAACAAGTCTGAAACTAGACAGGGGGGGATCAAGGGATTTTGTGGGATTCGGATGCTACAGCCAAGGAATGCTCCAACATCATCCACCAGAGACAAAAATTAAAAAGGCAGGTTCAAGAAAAGACATCCACCAGGAAAGCCTTCAAGGGCAAAGTATTGGCTTCAACTTGAAGCAATTGTCACTTCAAAACACGTTCCCTCCTGGCCTGGGTTTGGTCCTTCTGTTTGCCATTATCTAGCCATGGAAAGGTGAAAGTTCATCATTAAATAATCTGGCTTAATAAGCAAATGCCAACTCCCTGAGACTGAGATTCTCCCACTCAAGCCTAGAAGGCTCCTGTCAAAGCACTGGCAGGCAGGGGAAGAATTAGAACAAACCAGAGCCCTCGTGATTCCATCCAAGACAGCCAGCTGGATTCTGCAGGAGCAGTCACCTGCTAGAGCAGAGGTGGGAGATGGGAAAGCTTTCAGGCAAAAACCAGTAAGGGGTCTGCAGCAGCATCCAGCAGTGCACCATGATATCCATAAACTTCTGGGCACCTCATGCAATTGCTTTTTACAGGCAACTTCATGGAATTTGCTGGATGACCCATTCCTATGGAGACAAAGGGGCTGAAAGGAGGTTTTCTGCCAGCTGCCTTGTATGAGGTATGATGGCTTTTTGAGGCCTTCTGACCACAAACCAGGAGCAGCAAGGAAATCAGCTCTTTTGGTGCAAACTCACTCCCTTCAGTGTGAAATTGGTAACTTGGAAAAATGAACTACTGATATGCACATTGCCACAATCTACACCATGGTTTTCTGGATTGATTACAAGAACATCAAATATTAAAGTTTCAAAAACCTCACCTACATCACTACTGCTCCTCCCCATCCACAAGCCCTCCTGTCATATCACTGAAGCTGGATTTAACAGGTTTCATTCTTGACAAAGCTTTTTTACCCCTCAGGAAGTCCTAAGCCATTGCCTTATTTCAGAGGTGAGCTACTCTGCTCTGTAGTTCTTGGTTGCTTCTCCCTCTACACTTTTTAAAGCCAAGTGCTAGATTTGCTCTTTCAGTTCTGAGTAACCTCACTCATCTCCAGGAGTCCTCAAGGTGAGCCAAGAAGAAACTGGTGCTCAGAAACCTCTTTGCCTCTATTCTGGAATTTTATCCCAGCCAATTGTCCAAGTACCTCTAGTGTGAGCCCACACTGTTGATCATCAAAGCCTGTAGGGCAGTAACTGAAATTACAAGATGCCATCGTGCAGGTTTGGATGGACGTGCTGAAACCATGGAATGTTCTGACCTTCTTGGACATGCAGTAGACAGAGGATGGCTGCCTGTTTGGTCTTATTCACAATGAGTCTTCCTTCTACTATTTCTTGGAGGCATGCCTACTTGTTTGATCTAGTTTCTACTTATTTTGTCTTTCCTTTTTGATTCTCAGAGCACTGAGCAGCTCCAAGCTCCGCTGATCTCTTATTATGCTCCACATTTTCTTTCATCAGGGTAATTTACATTTGTGTCTTTCCTAAATAGTCTTTCACACATTAAAGCAATCAATGGATCTGAGACAAACAAGACAAAAATCACTGTGTTCTGGGAGGCTTGTGAAGATTCTGGAGGCCATATATTCCCATCCCCAAATGGCTTTTAACTTATGCTTTCCATCATAATTTTCTGCTAGAGAAGACTCTTTTATCCAGCTTATTCCTAAATAGTTTAAAACTCTCTGCTCCCAACTTGAAGGAGGCCAGCATCCCTCAGCTGGAAAAAGGGTGTGATCTGTGGTCAGGGAGGAGCAGCCAGGACATGCCATCCATACAACCCATGTATCCTGCTCAAACCACAACCACTCATGCAGAAGCAGCCTTGCAGGGAACAGCCTTCTCCCAGGCCACAAAGGTACTTGGGAAGGCTGGAGCCACGCTGTGCACATGGCATTGTGTGTACATCTACATCATTCAGCCTCCCCATCCCTGCAGTTGTGCTTTCTCTTCCAGCTGTGTGTTGGAAACCCACAGACAGTGGGTTTCTGTGGTCCTGCTTTTTCCACTGTGCACCACATCCCTTGCTGATGGAGGGGGAGAGAGATCCCAGCTGGGCGTTTTCAGCCTGGTCTATGTGCCTGGCTGAAGGCCAGCACTACCCCCACACTTTTCCCAGTTCATCAGCTCAATCCTGTATTGAGGCCGAGTCCAAACCCACAGAATGGCAGCCCATAATCACCTCCATCGACATTTAATCTTCAGTATCTTCGTGCATTGTGGAACACATCAAGCAATCTTGTGTTTCTTCACCTGCCACTGGTTTCTCACTTATATCCTCTTATGTGCAGAATCTTCAATCCACTTTTATTCCAGTTGCAACTCTTTACTCCTTAAAGCCTCCCCACCATGTCTTCAATTTCTGTCCACCACCTTCCCACTCTCCTGCCAACAACCAGGCCATTGCTCAGGCTCACTCAGCTCTCTCCCTGCTCCCAGACTAGACCCAAGTGCAATATCTGCACGGGATTTACTATTCCAAGAACATGGGCTCTCATATTCCCCCACCCTGCCGAATTCCCTGTCTCCACCCTGCCAAAATCCCTGCTCAGGTCCATGTGTTACCTCATCGTCCGATGGCTGCACCCGCCTCTCCTCCAGCCTTGGCAGAGACTTTGCCTGGAACAGCACTGGAATGATTGCTCTTAATCTGTTTGCTTCCCCCACATAATTCTTCCTTCTGCATTTATCTTCTGATTTCCTCTACAGCACCAAAGCAAAGGCACTTTCCTGCACTGTCAAGGACCCTTTGGAGCCCCACCACAAACAGCAGCAAAGCACACCCCTCTCCTCCCTCTGAGCTTTTGCAGCTCTTTCCCCTGATCTCAAAAACCCCCAAACCCCAAAACAGCCAGGCTGCCACTGTGCCAATGCCAAGGCTGCTCCTGAAAGCCAGTTTGCTCTATTGCTGTCAGTGCTCCCGTACTCAGTGTGCCTGTACCCAAATCACCACGGGTTCCAACTGCCCTGTCACTCCATCCACACAGCCCCTGCCTGCACCTGGGACCCTCCATCCCACAGCAGCACAGCTGATAAACTACGTGTTAGGAAGACTCGTGCATCCAAACAAATTCCAATTTCTTCCATCTCCCTCGTAAAGGAAAAAAATCATCCTTTGCAGTTGCTTTTTATGAGGCCAAATTTCACAGACCCTCCAGCTCTCGTTATGGAAAAGAAGTGGAAACTCCTGGCAGAGAATTATATTCTTTGTTGTTTTTTTTTTTTTTAATATATATGAGCAAAAGCCTATATTATGTGCTGCCTACATCAGCTTTGCCAACAAAATTTGCTGATGCCTGCAAAATTATAGGACAGTTGTCCAAATGCCTGCCACTTGCTAGTTGTAGACAGTCATGAATTGTCCCTCTTGCTGACAAGTTAATGTTGCATCATAAACTGCCCATATGAAGTTTTGTTGCTATAACACATGACTGAATTCAATATGTCAGGAAAATGATTAATTGCCCAAGAGATTTGGATCTTTAAAAATAGCAGAAATTCAAAAGCCCAATGTTCTTTATTCTGATGCTGGTAGAATTTACATCACAGTTAATAAATAACAGGCCTCCTTCAGAAATTAGGTCATTAGATTATTCTATTTGCAAACAAAATTTCAATCAGATGGAACTGGTAACGTCTAGGATACGTAGATGAGACAATTGTGACATCTCAAGTGCTTAGGGGGATTATTTGAAGGAAATTTTGGTCTGACTTCCACGCATTTGCAAGTTTAGGTGCTCCAGTATTAGGAATAAGATTGAAAAAAATTTGAAAGTTTCTCTAGTGACCAGTGATAGGACCCAAGGGAATGGCTGGAGCTGCACAAGGGGAGATTCAGGTTGGATGTTTGGAAAAGGTTCTTCCCCTAAAGGGTGGTCGGACCCTGAAACAAGATCCTCAGGGAAGTGGTTGTGGTCCCAAACCTGCCAGAGTTCAAGAAGTTTTTGGACAACGCTCTCAGGCACATAGTGGGGTTGTTGGAGTGTCTTGTGCATGGCCAGGAGTTGGACTCCATAATCTCTATGAGTCCTTTTCAACTCAGGAAAATTCTCTGATTCCATGAACACAAAAACCATGCAACTGGCTCAGGTAACACAACTCTCACCATGCAAATTGATGTCACCCACCTGGCCAAGACACTTCTGAGGGACAAATTCATCCCCATGTGCTGCTTAGCAGGCCTGAGCCTGTGCTTTTATCATTTGGGATTGAGGTTCTTCCAACCCCTGTCTGCACTGTACAATATATTACTATAAATGTGCTCTGAACTCACTTATTCTCTACTCATTTTCCTGCTTTTAATGTAGCTGCAATGCACAAGATCATAATCAAAAAATCTAATTCCAGGGTTAAGTGTGTTATGTTGAGCACTTTAGTGCTCCCCTGGTGAGTGTGGCCATACAGCACCACAAAAAAAACCCAGCCTCTCTCCACCAAGATAACCATGTGATGGCACAGGAACTGTGTTACTGCGCCAAAACCAAGTGATTTGCCCACCCCAAACACGATGCACTTTTCCCAGTGTGTCCACAGCCACCCAGCCATAACAGATGACCTTTGCCAGTGCTCAGCAGCAAGTCTGCAGAGAGGGAAATGCTTCTGGGAGATGCTCAGTCAAACCTAGAGACAGGCAGGAAGGGGCCACATTCCCCTTCCTGAGCCAATCGTGACCATTTCCACATACCTCTCCTGCACAGAGCAGCCTTCCCAGACCCAGCACCCCACCAGCAGCCTGGGAAGAGCTGCTGTTGCCAGGAGGCACACGGAAAAATAGAAGCCAATTATAAGTGATGGCTGGGCTGACAGCGAGTACTTTTAATACAGCCGCCACACACGAATGCCAATACACTGGATTGAATCCCTTTCTCATCAGCCCTTTGTATGCTGCAGGCTGCCAAGGGGAGCACGGCCCCCAGCACGACAGAATCTGACCTCAGGGCTGCCTTCCCGGGGTGTGGGATGGGGAATCTGTGCTCTGGGGCTGCAGGGAGCAGATAAAATCAACTGGGACATTACCAGTTTGTTAAGCCCGTACCTTCTGGTTCATTTCTCAGAAGTCCCAGCAATGCAGGAAGAATCAATAGTTCCCCGGTGTTAGAGGATGCTCGGAATAGAACAGGCTGCTTTTACCAGTAGCACACCTATTCTCAAGAGCTACAGGGAAATTTGGCACATAAATACAATTGATTGAATGGCTTTGTCATAATATGGACCCGGGGGTCACGTTGGGAGAGGAGAGGGAAACCCCCCGGGGTCTGCAGCATCCCAGGGGGGCAGAGGGGAGCTGCACACATGGCTCTCCCTCCTGCTGGCTCCTGCCCTGGGGCCAGCACTGGCTCTGACAGCAGCCACCACACCAGCCCTGATGTTAAACAACACATCTGTCAGTCTGCAGTGCTGTGCCTGTGCTCTGACAGCCCTTTATAGCCCAGGACACCAGAAAACAGGACACACCAGCTCTCTGGACAGAAGGCTCTTTCCTATTTTCTCTTTAAATGCCTCCCTACTTCTCTTGGGGCAGAGGAAGGTTGGTAAATAGAGCCCGTGCTAGCATAGAAACACAAGCATGGCCTGTATCTGGGTTGTTTTTTTAGAAAATGTTCTCCACTGAGGCTTTTCTGTTCCCTCCAGTCTCCACACCAGGACCCCAAGCTTTGGCCAAGCCTCTGCTCCTAACACTTTTTTGTTTTCTTAAATGGACTGAGAAGTCCTTTCATAAAGTTCATGTGGGGAAAATACATTCATCCCAGGGTCCAAGCAGGATTTCAGCTCAGCCCCTCACTCACATCAACAGTGAGACCATCTATGACAATGCCCAGGCCTTGAAGAACCACAATACACACACACAAAGCCCCCTTTCAATGAAGACTTCTGCACCAGGGCTGTGGGTACTGATGGCAATTCCCTCACCACAGCTCTTGGGGTGATGGGACACCAACTTGAGGCTCACCCTCATCTGCCTCTTTCCCAAGACCACATCAGCAGTGGGCAGGCAAACACAGTATTTCAGATAATTTCCCCCTCTATTTTCAAGTCTGGGCACTGAAGTGTGAATATAAGTGTTTGTTTTTGAAAGTTTCCTGTCATTTTCCCAGCCTTGTAAAAGTGTTGAAGGCAATGTTTAAAAAATAGATAGAAGTACTTCTGTGTCAGATTAATGATTCAGACTTGGGTTATTTCCCCTTATAACAAAAATCCTGATGTATGATTATTTCTCTTCGACATTTCTGCAAGTCCTTCTGCTCAAGGACCTCAAAGTATTCCATAGGCTTAGGTACATGAGACATCATAGCACCATCAGATGAGCATCACCTACCTACATCAAGGGTAAAACAGGAGGGGGAAAACAGGTAGAATTGAGAGCAAGAACTGGAATGAGAAATCAAAGCCACCAGCACCCTCCTCTGTAGGTGTCCTCCACGCTAAGGTGCATTTCCTTTTTACAGAGTTTGGTCTTTTGTAGATGGGGACAATAATGGCAGAAAAGCAAACCAACCCTGCCCAAGTTTTGCACCACCCTGACACCCACATCTTTTGGGCCTTTAACACCTTTATTTCCTCTTCTTGGGCCCAGTTGCAGGCAGAAGCACCACTACAACAAAGCACCCCACAGCCTATGGTTTTTCCAACTCAAGATATCAGTAGAAAATACACTGTGAAACACAGGGACTGCCAAACTTGGCAAACACTGGTGCTCAAGCTCAACTCTTGCCTTCAGGGCAGCCTTAGCTTTCAACAGCAGGGCACAAGGCAGTGTGAGAAGGACAGTGGCACAGTTAACAGGTTTTAGACCATAGACGTGCTTCAAACTGTGTATTTCAATTTATGATCTCTTTCATCACAATTATCCAAAGTGATCATTGAGGCTCTTCTGAGCCCTCCTCAGCACCTGACCCCGGGTCTCAATCCAGACTCTTATCCAGCAATGCTGCTCCTTCCCACACTCTCATTTTCATGAGTGTTTTCTGAAGAGTAAGTTCTCACCACTGCTGAAGGATGGCACAATGAAGTCCAACAATGCTTTACAGGGCAACTCATCCTGACACAACAAACAGGTCCTGGCACTAAGTCTGACCTTTCTGTGTGGGCTGGGGTAGGCAACTTCTCCATCTGTCAAGTTAGATTTCCACCAGAAGCTGAGTGCTCAGGGATAGGAACAGAAAGGAAGGAGACAGCAAGGAGATTCGAAACACTTGGAAAATAAAACACTTGCTGAAAAATAATTCAGTGAAATCACAAAGCCCAGTAGAATGAGTTGTCTTTCCTGGCTGTCCAGTCACAGCCACCTCCCAGGATGCAAGAAAAATCAGCATGGGACGGAGATGGGTTTCCCAGAAACCCATGTAGGAAAGGACCAGGAGAGGAGGCAGCAGACAGTGTTTGGTGTCCTGAGGGAGCTGCAGTGCACACTGGTCCAAAGGCTGACCTAGTCTTCCTCACCAAGGGGGAAGATTTAATCATGTCATGGCAGTTGGGGAGGGGTAGATGTAATAATTAGAGGGGTTCCCCTCCTGCGAAGATCAGTGGGCACCTCAGGAATGAGAAACTCAACATAGAGGTGGAGTCTGCCTGAAAACTGGCACAATGCATTGCTGGACTGGGAGATTTCAGTTTTCACATGCTCCATTTTTCCAACCCAAAAAGATGAATTTTTCCACAGCAGCAGATGCTTTTCTTGAAAGATTTCTTTGAGCAGAAATGCCAAATTCTCCATCAGGAAACTGTTCTGATGGAAGCGTTTTGAACAAGCCCCATTCGAGGTCTATTTCAGGACTGGCCTTTGCTGGCCTGAGTCAGTTCTTTAACTCATCATGGGTTGTTTTTCCTGCCATTACGTACTTTTAAATTGAGAGTGTCTCCTCTTTAACTGAGCTCCTGCTACTGTTTAAACAAGCCCTTGTTTGAGTCAGGTCATGAATGCAGCAGCCCTGGCACAGCTCAGCAGCATGACCAGGGGCTGCCAGGCAACAACCACCTCCCAGTAGGGAATCCCCTTCCCAGCAGGATTGTGGCTGTTGCACAGGGATTGCCCATCTCTCCACAAGCAGATGCAATTTTTTCTAAACCTCCACCTCTGAAAATCCAACCATTTTAAAGCAGTTTTAAGACATTTCCAGCCTACTCCACCCATTTCCAGAGTGAGGTCAGAAGTGTTTAAAACCATTGTCTGTTCCACAAGGGTCATTTCCACTCACATGGCCACTGATGAGCTGGGAATCATTTCTTTATGCTCGATATTCTGCTACATTCATGTTGTATCCCCTGTCTTGCAACTGCAGGAGGAAGAATGAGCAGGTGCCACCAGGACAGCAAGATATGGTATCTGAGTCCACACAGCATCAAGCAGCTTGGGATGCTCCACCACATCCCCAGGCCTCACTTGAGTGTTTGGCCACCCTTCCCAGGGAGGGCTTTGACCAAATGCCTGTGTTTTCCATTACTGGGATAGGATTTGGGCAAGGTGGGCTCTAGGCTGGCCAGGGGCTGCTTCAGCAGGGACTGGAGACTTGATATCTCTTCTGCAGGGAACAGAGCACAGAAAACCCCAGCCTCCTCTAAGATCTGCAGGAACAGCACCTAAACTTCGCTAGGAAATGCACTTCACACCTTTTACTTGGCTGCTTTGGATGTTGTCAGACAACTAACAGAGCAGAGTCCAGCATTAATCTGCACTGATCAACCTCTGCCTTGATCCACAAAACAGAGAAGCATCCAGCAATCGCCACTGCTGCACGGACACCCCCAGAACACGCTGCCATAGCCCCCACTGCCCCTCACCAGAGACGTAGTGGGGACCTTTTCCCACATCTCACCCTCTCCCTGTGCTCAAACAGCTTCTCCCAGGCGGGAGCTGAGGATTCACGGCCTCGCGTTGCCCTCTTGTGGTGAAGCTCGTCAGATATTTTTCAGTATTCCCCCCCCCACAACTGGAAGCTCAGGTCTCCACATCACATTCAAACCTACAGATATTTTCCTCAGGTGCTTTCTCAGCCCTCTCCAGAACAGCCTTGATCTCCACACCAAGTCTGTGCCGAGCTGTACATGTCCTGCAGCTCAGAACAACATCCTTCCACTCAATGCTGGTTTTCATAGAAACAAAAAAATTTTCTATGGTTAAGAGGATTGGATTTCCAGTAAGAACTCAAGCCAAAAAACATTTGAAAGTTTGTTAAAAGAAAAAACAAATAAATCAAAACAAACTCTTCTTTAGCCAAGAATTGGCTAGAGTTATTCTTATCCTTCCACAAATAAGTCCTGTGAAACACTGGATTCTTTCAAAACAACAACAAAAGCTGTACCATAAATAAAGATTACTTATTTTCACTTTTATAGTTTCCATTACAAAGACATTTCATCTGTTATTGAACTGGTTTAAATTAAAATCTGTTTTTAAACAGAAATACTGTTCTATTTACTTAGTGGTGTAAATGTCCCAGGGTGGGAGATCAATAACACCAGTGGCTGTTTGACTCCCCCAGAACTGTCATTTAGGCAGTAGTTTAACTCTCAGCATTGCCTAGGAGTGACTTCAATACATCTCTACAGGAGATCATAGACACTGGGACCACAGAGTCTTTGGCCTCTCAAATTAAGCCCTGACCTCCTGGGTGACAAACCTCTGCAATCAGTGCACTGTATTGAACAGCTCATCTCAAATTTACAGGTGCTTCCAGAAGATTCTTTCCTTTGCAACTTGATCATTCACTGAAGCAGTATCACAAAAGCTGGACCATCCTGAAACGTTCTTGTTTGCAAGGCTTTGAAGCAAGTCCACACATCCATCTGCAGTTCACCGCACCTCTGACACTCTCTAGAAAACTACAATCACTCTCTAACACAAGGAGGATGTATTTGGTATTACACAGTCACATCAAGCTTAAAACCTTCAGGAAGGTCCATCCCCGAGGACATCCCACACCTCACCCCTTCCTTCCTGCCCTTCATTACTGCCATTATGGCCCAGAAGATTTTCAGTCACGCATCTGCTGTGAGCTCTAACCAACTCAGCTGAGAAACACTGGATTAAAACCCACAGAGGTCACACATTTCATTTGAAGCCATCCCTGGAAGTATTCCTGGATAGGTGGCACAGGGCTCTGAACAACCTGGT
>VYZS01086546.1:0-23447 GCA_013400695.1 Neodrepanis coruscans | reverse complement strand
GAATTATTTAAATGAAATCCTATTTAAGCTGCAGTGCCAAACAAGAATTCGAGTCGTTGGGAGCCAAACAGAAATTGCACATTTCATAACAACAGGAATAGCAGCAAAATTGTTACATCACTGGGGAAATTCCTGCTTGCAGGCCCTGCTTTGGTCAAAAGATAAAAGATCTCTCTGAGAAGGAAAACATCCACCTGCCTCAACTCTGGGCAGCCACAATATACAGTTGACTCCTGTATTCTCACTTCTTCCTCATAAGCAGAACTTACAGAGAATGTTTTTTTTCAAGAATCTCAAAACATTACAAATATTTATGAATTTAGGCCAAAAAAAAGTCTAAGTCCTCTTATTTCTTCCATCCTGTGATTTACACCCTGAAGTCATCCAGGCTGATTCCATGGGATTCCATAGGGAGCTTAAGAGTGTCTCTGTGCTATAAAGAGAATCTGATGAGTGGCCACAGATGCTGGTTGATAACTCACCTGTCAGGTGAGTTAGTGATACAATAATTCTGATTTTGGGGAGGTCTACATTCATACCTGTTCATAAAGTCCTGTGAGATCCCAGGAAAACCTGTGGTAGCTTCACATGGAGTTGGGAGAAGCCAAGTTTATTCTTAACCACTTGCCAAAATAACATTCCTACTAGATGGGCATCATTATTTCCAGTAAAGAGACGAGAGAAATGGGACCTACGATGTGTGGCCTGAGATCTGAGAGGGCTGGGGCTGCTCCAAGAGCCCCTCATGAGGTGCCAGTTTGGGATTTCAAAGGCAGTCCTGCCTTAGGGAGGCCTTTTCTGTTGGCTGAGGTTGGTGTTGCTCCAGATGTGTGTGGACTGAGAGCACCCCCACCCTGGAGGGTTGAACAGCACAGCCTGGGTTTGATGCTCAGGGAAGGGCTCACCACCCTCATCTGTTCTCTTCCAGTACCCTTCTTCTGCAGAGATCAGCTTCAGGAGGATGGTGTGGGACCCCAAGAGAGGCTTTGTCATCCCCTCTCACTCCTTTGTGTACTCTGGGATTCTCACATGCTCTGCAAACATCAATGGAACCGTGGTCAACTCCTACTACCTGGCCCAGAGACTGGGTGAGTGTCTCTGTTTCACACTAAACCCTTGGGGATTATTTCTTGGGGAGCCTCAATCATGGTTGATCTGTCTAACTGGTGTGAATCTGGAGCAGGTCCAAGCTGGAATGTTAAAGTAAACTCATTTCCCCCCCTTTTTTTCCCTATTCAATAGAACTTGGATTTGATCCACTCCTGGTTTTGAAAAATTACCAAATGTTGGGGTGGTACAACAGGAGTGTTTTACTGAAACCCCACCAAGGCTTTGTTTGCTTGGATTGAGCTTTATTTATATTAAAATAACTGCTGGTTTAGGAGAAACCAAACAGCAGCTTTCTTTTTGCTCCTGGTCATTAAACACACACGACCACGATATAAAAATCTCACTAAACTGCTAATTCAAAGCTTTGCTTTTTTATATATTTTCTCTTGGTGATTTACTACACCATTTCTCTTGTATTTACAGCTGAGCTTCAGCTCATAATTAAAATCTGAATTTGAAGCAACTGAACATTAAATTTTTGAGTGCTGGGTGTTTATATGAAGCCAATTAGATTTTATTTTTCTTTTGCTTTCATTGTATGTTCTTTCTCTCCTCATATATCTTATATTTATTGTGACTTCTTTCCCATTAGATCCTGGCATCCTTCTATACAATTAGCACTCAGCTTTAACCAACAGGCTTGTAAATTTGTATGGCAGCCAAATAAAAGTCCTGTAAATCTCTCTCTATCTCCTTTTTTTTTCATTGTTGGGGTAATTTTTTACTAGAATCATGAATGTAAACCTAAAAAAACCCCTTAGATCATCTTTCTTCAGCCCCAAAGGACACAGGCAATCAATCCCTCATGTTCCTGTGCAGTGTCAGGGGGTGTTTGGTGCAAGGCAGCAGAAATAGGATGAAACTTCAGGGTTGATGTATTTAAAGGATCAATAAATATGTAAGATCGAGATTTGTGGAAAGGAAAGGGAGCTGGTCACTAGAGGGAGAGGTGGGTGGTCCTCAGAGGGCAGAAGAAACCTGTGTCCTCTCACACATACTCAGGAATTCAGGCCTCCAAAAGGACAAGTCACCTCTGGAACCCTTTCTGTGGAGCTGAGCAGTGAAGGGTTGGAGCCAAACATGGCCAAGGCAGGAGAAATCCTTCCTGACTGACTGTCCATGGGATCAGTGGGACCAGCTGCTGGTCAGGCACTCACACAAGTGTGTGGGCATTCCCAACAATCCCCATGGAAAGGACAGAAGGAGGGGAGGTATTTTGGCAAATGAAAGGGGAGTGTGGGTCCCACCTCCCTGTGACTGATGTGCTGTACCTTGGCCTCTTTCATTGCAGAGGACAGAATCCAGAACCTGGCTCTGAAAGTAACCCCCAAAAAACTGCTGGTTGGAGAAACTCTGCACCTGGAATGCAAAGCAGAAACCTTCATCAATGGGCGTGTGGAGTTCATCTGGACCTGTCCCAGGGGCACTGTGAGTCCATGGAAACCCCATCTCCTGCCTTCAGGCATCTCCCCCCACCACAAACCAAGTCCTGCTCACAGGGCAGAGGGAAAATGTTGCTTATTCTGAAATAATCCTGAAATCATTCCCAAATTCCAACCCTTTGTAAGGATACAATCGGTGTATTTTTAGTCTGGATGAATCTAAAACTTGCTTGACCTTTTGGAACCTGCAGATTGAACTGCAAAGCTCAGGCTAAAAATACTCTGGCAAGAAAAGTCAGGGTTGTTTGCTTTTTGTTGGGAAGAAAAACTCTCATGTCTTCTGCCCTGTCTCACAGTGACAAATCCCCTGTGAAAGCTGGAAGTTGTTCATTCTGCTCATTCATTTGGGTGTCTGTGAAGTAGGAAAAAAGCCCAAAAATGACAATTGCTCCTGCTGAAATTGCCACCAAAGAATGAAATCTAAATTCTGAGTGTAGGTTCTTGGGCTTTCTGTGGAATTCAATACAAAAAGTGCCAAATTTAAAGTAGAAATATGTAAGAGGCTGAGAATTTGAGGTCCTAAACCCTCCCAGTGCTCCTAAGGAAAAACTAAGGGAAGAAGGGTTATTTTCCAAAACAGTTCATGTACTGAGGTTCTACTCATGGTTCTGTTTGTGCTCAGAATTAAAATTAGTGGGTTTTTTTTTTCATTTTAGTTCAGCAAAATACACATTTCAGAGAAGCATCCAGGCCTCTTGGGAAGGTGTAAAATGGGATTCCTAAAAACAGAATAAGTTTGATTTATTTTGCCTACTCAAAGAGAGAATGTCTGGATTTGTTTCTGTGAAGAAACTTCAGAAAACATGACACAGAACTGATAGAAGTGCAAGCACTGGTGTGGTTGAATTTTGTTTCTTGAACCCCATATGGCAAAAGAGGGTTGTTTTCCTGTGAACCCTCTTTATATTTCTAACATTATAAATGTAAAGTTTCTTGGCCAAATGTCTGGGTTCAAGGATCCCATCAGAAGCAATAATGCTTTCTAAAATTCCCCAGGAATTTGCATTGGCACTTGGCTGTCATAATATATTATATTTCTGTCATAATATATTTCTCTGAGTGAGTAGGAGGCTTTTAATACAGAACAATACTGACTGTGACCAAAATAAATTAAAAAAGAACCACCACCACCCCCTCNTAAACCTCTGATCAGTCAGTGAGAGTCAGCACCCAGCAGACTCAGGTGAGTTCAGGAGGGTACATTTACATGGGATATTGGGAAGGAATTCCTCTCTGGGAGGGTGGGGAGGCCCTGGCACAGGGTGCCCAGAGAAGCTGTGGCTGCCCCATCCCTGGGAGTGTCCAAGGCCAGGTTGGAGCCACCTGGGACAGTGGGAGGTGTCCCTGCCCATGGCAGGGGGTGGCACTGGATGGTCTTTAAGGTCCCTTCCAACCCAAAGCAGTCTGGGATTCTGTGATGTCTGAGGACATGGATTAACTGGGAGCTGAACTGTTCTCAAAAAGCTGCACCAGGTGTGGTGCTGAGGCCCTGGAACATCTGGCCTGGTGGCATCCCCATGGACAAGAGACACCCCAGGTGTTTTCCCACCCTCATCCAGGGGCAATGCAGGTGCCTATTCTCTACTTTCCATATCAAATCTCTCCTGTGCAAACAGCCCCTCCTGTGCTGTGCTGGGCAGCTGCAGTAACAGCTGACATTCCATTTGGATGTCTGAGCTCTGCAGAGCTGTACTGGAAAACCCCCCACAATTCACAGGTTCTGTGGCAGATCTGCCATTCCTGATATTCCTCCTGCTCATTTCTCTCCCCAGACAAACCCTACATCACTGTGTCACACAAGAAAGGGCCCTACTACGAGATCCCCTCCGGACACAAGTCCCTGAAACTGGCTGCAAAGGTGGACGCCTTCCCTCGGCCCAGTGTCACCTGGTGAGTACCTTCATCATGACCCCAAGCAGGGCTGGGGACCTTCCTTAGGGCTCCTGCCTGCAAAAGGGGGTCACTTATCACACAGAGAAGAGATGGGAGCTGGGAATACTCAGAGCTGGGGGCTCACAGTTCGGCTCAGATGTGACTTAGGTCTGTGAAGCTGAGCAAGCCATTCCTCATTCCCAGGCTGCTTTTCCCTCTTAGTCACTCAGAAAAGGTCCCTACAGGAAAACTGAGGGTTTCACTTGCCCTTGGACACAGAACTGTTTGGGAGATTCAAGTAGAAATCTGTTGGAGAAGAGTTGCCTGTTTCTTCCCATCTGTGGTGCTCAGTCTGCAAGAGGGGACAACAGAAAGCTGCAGGTTCTCAACTGGAGAAATTGTTTCTCTTCATAACTTTTAAATAATTTCCTCCTATCCTGTACCACCAGATCCTTGCAGACAATGCAGTGAAGCCTCCAGAGCAAACTAAAGGCTCCACCAGGACTCTAATGGATCATGAGGGGCAAGAAAGCAGCAGCTCCAGGAGACATTGGTGTCTCTCTTTGCCCTTTCTTCCCTTGTCCTCTCTCTTGCTGCTTTTCCATGCTTCATTCTGCTGGGGGTCTTAAACAACACCTTAGACATCTTTAAGTGCCTGAACTCCCCCAGGTATCTGGTAGGGGTTTGTCTGTCCTGGCAGAGAAAGGGGCACTTGCCCAGAGCACCTGTCCTTGGCAGGCAGCAACAGGGATTGCTCAGGGCTGTTGCTTTGAAATGACACAAAATTCTGCAGTATCAAAGCCAGGAAGTGGATTTAATTGCTGCTGTTATTTAGGGCTGGGGATATTTTGGGGAGTTGAAGTGGGGACCGACCCCTTCTCTCTGCCAAGGCTTTGTTCCTGCCTCAGTGTGGAGCTGCTTGGGGGCTGCCTGGGACCACCAGAGCTGCCTTCCCTCAAAGCTGCAGCTGCTGATGTTGGAGGTCTCTCAGGACAGTTGTTTTAATGACTATAAAGGAAGTTTCCAGCATTCTCAGGCAGTAGGACACACAGCCCAGCTTCTCCTTCCACCAAGCCTCAAGCTCTGTGTGTGGCAAAGTCTGGCCCATTTCCTGACCATAACCCAGATCTGCCTGCTGGGGGACAGGGAAGAGCAGCCTCCTCATGCAGACACTGCCCTCCTACTCCTAGTGAAGATTCCAGGCTGAGAATTCCTCACTGACTATCCCATTGACTGTTCTGCTCTAAGTCACAGACTTTAACTTTTCAGAAGCAGTAAAAGGCCCCAAACACATATTGAAAGACAATTCTGCTTAATTCATCTCTTCTTTTAAAGCTGATGACACACATTTTGCTAACCCATGATTTCCTGCACTTGGTATTGCCCATCCAGCACAATTTGGGAGCATTTAGATGCACATTTCTGACTGTAGTTGAGCATGTGAGCTCATTTAGATCCATTAAAACATCTTTTTTTCTGTTTATTGGAGGAATCCATCCCACAGCACTGCAGATGCTGCTCAGTTCTGGTGTGGAAGGATAATAGGAATATATATTCCACTCAAGCAGTGATGAAAACCCTGCATTTCCCTTGCTCTTTCCCTTGCATTCCCAGGGATGACTCTTTACCCACTCTAAGATGGGGGACAGGGTTTTTTGAGGTATAACCTGCATGATGAACCTTGATGGGACTTCCACAACAGGTACAAAGATGGCAAACTGATCAAGGACAACCACACCTGCTATGAGCCTGATCCACTGAAGTACAGGCTGGGAATCCGAGATGTGAGACCCAAACATGCTGGGAACTACACCATGGTCCTGAGCAACCCAAAATATGGCCTCTACAAGAACCTCACCATGCAGCTGGTGGTGACAGGTAAGCACTTGATGTTTGGAGTGGCTTCCACTGGGTTATTTCTGATAGTTTGTGGGATCCCACTTCTCCAGGCAGCAGGAAGGGCTGATGAGCTGCTAAGGGCTGATACAGCCCCATGCACAGATCACCATGGCACCCCTCATTTCACCACATGTCACATCAAACAGCGGAATGGAGAAGAGTTGATCTGAAACTGGGACATCTAAAGCCCCTTTCCACCAAGGCACTGCACCTCCAAGAGCTGCAGCACCACGTGCTTCAGCTTCCACAGAGGGAAACACAGAGGGCTTGGAAGTGAACAAACCCCATTTTAGTAGGAGTTTGGGAGGATATTGAGTACTGAGGTCTTAGAACAAGGGGCACAGTTTCCCAAGAGAAGTGATGGAAGTTTTCTCCCTTGGGATTCCAGATTAGCTTGGGCAAAGCACTGGAGAACATCTGTCAGGACAGGAAGAGTCCCAGTGGGGCCAAAGGAAGGAGCTGGATAAGCTGCTCTGGCTTTCATGTCTGTCTATCATCCTGCTGCAGATACACTTTCTAAGTCTGGATTTTATGTTCTGTCATTTATCTGCTGGGAGCACTCAAGAGACAGGTTCATTTTCAGGGGAAACTGGAGAAAACTGCACTAAACTGTGGTGTGCACCAAAGCAGGTTCCTTTGCCACAGAGGGAAAACAGGCATTGGAACCCCATTTAATTAATTTCCCTTGCTGGGATTGTGGAAGTGAGAGCCACCTTGTCTCTTTGCACACCCACTGCTTCTTTTAAGCCACTGAATTTGGCAACAGAGATTGAATCATGAGGCCAAGTAGGAGTTCAGCAAAAGTTAGTTCTTCTTCCCTTTGTATCTCCTGAGGTTCACTCAGGCAGTGAGGGAGATAAAATTATTGAGACAGATTTGCTTTCCTTTCTGTGGTGAATTCTTCTTGCCCTCTTCACACCTAAAATATTCCCAATTGTCCATTTTTGATGTCTTTCTGTATTGTTGCACCATGCAACTTTCCAAAGTTTCACCTTTCAGAAGGGAATAATGCCTGAAAAATTGAGAACCTGCCATGTAGGCACAGCTGGCCTCTTAAAAATGCTAAATAGGAGATGGGAGATTAAAAAACCTTAAACACAACATAAATTAATGTGTGATTTGGGAGTGGACAGAGCTAAGAACATGCTCAGGGTCAGGCACTGCAGTTCAGCTGAGGAGGAGGAATGTGTTAAGCTGTGTAATTTGTTCACTTGAGATTGTTTTTCCATACAATGGTTTGGCCTCTTGTTAAGAGGACGGAAACATTGAGAGGAAGAGAAAATTAAGAATGATAATAAACTATCTTGTCAAGGTAAATATTGGTGTTTGCGTGCAGAAGAGAACGTTTACTTGAAGAGCAGCCCTTCCCCAAATAGACCCATGAAAAACAAACAGCCCTTGTTTCTAGCAGTAAGATGCTATTTCAGGATGAAACCATCCCATGCTCTTCACTGCAGCACAAGCCTTTCATGTCCATTGTGTGTCCAGGATTGTGGCACCCCCTCCCTCACACACAATGAAGGCTCATCCTCATCCTCCCTGAGGGCTCAGCCCAGCAAAGATTTCCCTCAGCAGGAATTATTTCCTTGCAAACTCACCATTTCTCCAGAGCCTGCAAAGCCCAGCTCCTGTTCTCCACTGGAGAAATTGTCACATGGGGAAGGCACAGGACAAGTGCACAGCAAGTGCCTCTTTTCTGGTGCCAGAAAGTCGTGGCAGGAATGAGAACAAGCAAGGAAAAGTGCCCAGGAATGTCGTGGGTTAGAAGCTTTGGAAGCTGAAGGCTGCAGATGTTTGGGGTGGTTGCCTTGCCTCAGGCAGGACTGACACAGGGAATTCTCCTGTCTTTGCCCAGCTCTTCCCTGCAGCCCCACCCTGTCTGTGCTGTGTGTGAAGCCCCCAGACCTCATTTTGCTGAGGTTCATGTGGGTAGAGACAAAAAAAGGGCAAATTTTGCTCTTGGAGCCCAACAGCAGCAAACTGCCCATTTCTTGTGCTTTCCAGCAGAGTAAAGGGACTGTTTTTCCAGGTCTGAGCATCCTTTGCTTGACTTCCAAAGCCACTCTGAAGCTCCAAAGTGAATGCAGATTGCAATTCCCCCCTTAACTCTCTAAATAACCTGACACTTTCTCTCCAGTCATGATGACTGATTTCCTGGTATCACACCTGGATAGATGAAATTGCTTGGACTTTCAGCAGACTCAGACACAGAGAAGGAGACCAGGACACCCTTTGTAGCCCTTTTATGCAGGGATTACCTTGGCCACCACCTCGGAGCTGGAGGGGTGATTAATGTCTCTGCTTGGAAGCAGAGGCAGTCTGCAATTACTGGAGCTGGAATTTGAACACAGGGATTAGTGGCTGATGGAAAAATCCTCCTGGGCTTCACAGTGAACACAGTGGAGGAGCATCAGTTGTGCACTGCAGCAGTTCAGCTCCTGATAAACCTCATGCTGAGCATTGACCATGTGCCAGCTCCCTGATACTGGGGAGGAACATTTCTTGTTGAGTAACTGCTCCCAAAAAAGAAAACCAGGGCCAGTCTTTACATTTCAGAGCTGCATCTGTGAAAGGGAGCAAGTTCTGATCCACACTGTTAAAGAGAAGAGTTAAATAGACTTTTGAATGAGAAGATCAATGTCCCTTGAATGTTTCCTGGCTGCAAGGGGACACTGCACTGAAGAAATGATCAGAAATCATAAAGCCCCCTCTTCTGAGAGGCTCCTCACAATAATCCATCATTAATGCTCCCAGGTAGTACAGCTGGCAGTCAACCTGCTGTGAAACACATCAGCTGCAAATTTGGACCAGGTATAGAGGAGTTTTCAAGTTAATAGTGTTGTGAGTTGTTTTTCACAAAGTATAAACAGCCCAGGACTCGTCCATCAATTGCAGTGTATTAATTTTTGAAGTGTCTCTTAATAATGGCAGCAAAGGAGAACCCTTTTAGCAGGATGAGAATAAGATCAGGAGTCACCTGCCTGAGCCCTGCACTGGGAGTCTCTCCTGAGCTGCACTGCTGCAGCTTTCCTTGGAGTCACCTCCTGGATACTTGATTGGGAGCAGTCACAGCAGTTCTCACACACACTGTTCACAAGGTATTTCGCTCCGTGGCAAAATATTAGGAGCTATTTTCTCTCCAGGTTTGATTTGGCCCTAAAACTGATAAGTACCTGCAGAGGTACCAGTTGTCTGGGCCCCACAGGGGCAGTAAAATGGGCAGAGTGGGAACTGGGAGGTGAGGACCTGGCTGCCAAGGTACAGCAAGGAGCTGCCTGGCCTGCAGGAAAATCGTGCTGCTATTCAAAAAATGTCTCTTTCAAAGTGGCTTAGCTGTTCCTCTGGTCACCCCTGCTCCCACTGCAGCTGGAATTTAATCTTGCAGGAGCACATATCTCCACGTGGAGTCACCTTGGCTCATTGTAGGACTCGGGTCCCCAGGAGGCAGCTGATTGCATTTTCAAAACACTCCTTCTTTACATATTTACACATCAAACACTGTCCAAGAAGCGGCGGGTTGCTGTGGTTTTGTTTGCTTTGATTAAATTCTTATTGAGAAAAGCTTCGAGAAAATAATGTCCCAAAGAATTTGGAAGGGAAGGAGCAAGGAGAAGGAACAATCCTAGCAAACAGCTGGTGGCTAAACATCTGAGCCAGCCAAGAGGGAGAGATGTGGGAGAAAAGAGTTATTCCAGGCTGGAGTGCAAAGCAGTTTAGGAACAAAACATAAACAACCCCCTCAAATCTATTTCTGGCCAAGCAGACTGTGTTTCATTCTCACCCTTGTCCAAGTCATCCGTGTCCATCAGAGTTCCTGCTGAGCCCTTTTGGAGCAGTCAGCGAGCCCCAGCCACCACATGGGGAGACAGGAGTGTTACTGAAGCAGAAGTTAATTCAAAAATGGGATGAATAACCTCCCTCACCCGTTGCCTTTCTTCTTTGTCCCGGAGTTTTTCTCCTGGGGTCCCTCAAGGCTCGTCCAGCAAATATTGCTTTGGGTTCCAGCTGCTCCAGCCAATTGAAGTTACATTCCCTCGCAGAGCCCTCGATCCCCCAAGCTCACGTTGGATCTGCAAGAAATGCAGGATTAAGTGCTAGAAATAGCCTCTGTCATAGGCAGCAGAAAGTCACAGGCTCCTCATGAATTCCCTCCGTCCTGGCAATACTGGAATAACAGGGGAGCAGGAGAATTCACGTGTCCTTTGCCATGTGCTCCTTGTTATGTCAGCGAGGTTCTGGCTACAACTCCACCTGTTCCCAGGGAGAAGCAGCTCCAGAGCTTTTCATGATGCACATTGTCCCACTCTGTAGCCAGGTCAGCCCTTGAGCTTTGGTTTAAAATCAAAAGCAAAGGCAGTCCTGTGCCTGACCTTCCTTGGCTTGTAAGGGATGAGTTGACATCAAAGGAGTCCCTGGTGATCTCTGTAAAAGCTGATAAATGTGTGGAGATCCCTGGGAACAAAACCCAGCACCTCACCCAGATCCAGAGCAGTGTGGAGAGGGAAAGGAGCCTTGTCATGCTTTTGGGCTCAGCCAGGGGAGAGAAAAAGAGCTCTTAGAATGGTGGGTCTCAGCTGAAGACAGGGGAGGACTGAGTCCCAGAGTCTCTTGTGTTGGAAGGGAAATTTGCTGCACTGTGAGAAACAAGGATTTCTTTGGATTAGCAGTGGAATCCAACTGGTGTTTGGGCTGAAGGACTGAGGCAGACACAAGAAGCAGGGCAGCACAAAAGGCTCCCCCTTGGCCTTGCCTGCACACTCCAGTGTCCTGCCAGGGCTGGGCTTCCTTTGTGTGTCACATCCAGCTCCTGCACAGCTCCTTGCAGGATGAGCCACTCAGGAAAAGTCAAAACAGAAAATCCAATTTTCCATGTCCTGGGCCAGCAAACTGGAAATCCCAAAATAAAGCACAGCCTGTCTCCATCCAAGCACTGCTCCAGTGTGTTCCTCCCCAAGCTCAGGGCTTTGCTTTCCTCCTGGGTTCTGGCTCTGGTCAATGCTCTGGATGCAGGAGACTCCTCTGGGAAAAGCAAGGGCAAGGAGACAGGGTGCTCCAGTCCCTGCTTCCAGTCTCATTTATCAGGCACAAGCAGGAGACAAACAACTCACTTTTTCTGGGAGATAAATGAAAGGAAAGAAAAAATGTAGCAGCACAAGGAGGATTCAATGGGCCTTTCCAGCACAGTAATTATGGACAAATCCTGAAGAATTTTCTGCCTGACATCACCCAGACCCTGCACAGTTGCAGCTCCTCAGTCCAGCCCTGGTGCACTCCCAGGAGAGCCTCTAATGAAAAACTCAGATGAGCAATCTTCATTTTGTTGGGAGCAGCCAAAGTAGTTTTAGGAAGGGGAAGGTGGGGGTCTGCTGGAGTTTGCCAGAAAAATCCAAAGCATTCAACTCACTCATTGCAGCAGCAATTTGTGTTTGACAGCCCCTAAAACTCTTGAGTGGGGGGAATGGCAACATGTGCTTCCCATGCTGTGCCTCAGCCAGGCCTGCAGGGAACATCAGCTGGGGTTTTCTCCTTTGGAAAGCAGGAAAAGAGAACAGAGAAATCCTAAAAAACCACCTTAAAATTAAGCAGTTCATCATTACACATTTGTTTTAGCTATAGAAAATAAGATGGGGAAAGACAGACAAGAAAGCACTTTTTTTTGCCCCAAAACTTGGCTACATCAGGGGCAAATGACAGCCCTGGGACAGGTGGTAGAGGAACTGGGAAAGAGCTTTCTTCCCACTCAGGGAAAGGAGATACATCCAGAAGGGACAGTACAAGGGCAGGGAAAAACCAAACCAAGCTGCAGTGCCATTTGAACAGCAAAATTCTCTGCAGGGCAGGTCAAGTGCTCTGTGATTGTTGTTAATACCTGTCCCCACAGCATCCAGCTGCCCCTTTTCTCCTCTATTTGCTCCCACCCTCTGGCATTGCCAGCCCATCACAGTGGGATTCAGTGGAGCACTGGGGGTGTGCACTGGAGATCAGGAATTGCTGGCGTTGAGTCCCAGGGAGATTTTGGCCCCCCCTTTCCCCAGAGGTGCCGTGGGGACAGCACTGCTCCCCAGCCCCACACAGCCCTGGGGGCAGTGCTGTGGGAAAGGAAGGAAAACACGACCAGAACCAGCCCAGGAAAAGCTCCCAGACACAAGCAGTGCTGCTCAAACACAGGGTTGTGGTTGGTCTGAAACAGAACTTGTGTTTTCAGTAGTTCGACTCATTTTTTCTTTCCTTCTTTTAATAAAAAAGAAAGAAAATAAAAACCCCAAACCCACAGAGATCACTTGTGAGCCAAGCCCAGACAACTCTGTCTTTTTGTGTTTGGGTTTGTTTTTACTCTGGAGGAAATTTCACCTTCTTTCCCCTCCTGTGTGCCCAGTCCAAGGCTGCATTAGTAATTTCCCTCTCTGCCTTACAGAATATTCACCTGGCTCAACCTGCAGGGTTCGTATTTCCATTCAGTCCTGTATGAACATCAGAGTAAAGACTCCCAAGTGCAAATGGTTTTTGCTTTTGGGAAACAGAAACGATAAATTGAAAACAAATTTCCACTCTGTCAATTGTTTTAATGAAGCCCCATGTCCAGCAAAGTACATCAGGCTGAGATTAATGCTTTGCTGGCCACTCTATGTTATTTTAATGATGTGCTTAATGTGAAAAGATTTTTTGAAGCCTGGTTTAAATGGTGGTTCAGTCAGAGGTCACTGAGAGTAAAGCAAAGTTTCTCTAAAAAAGGCTGAGAAACTTTCTCTGTGCTGTTCTCTAAATTCAGATGCTCCTTTGGGTGACAGGTGTACAACCCCCTCAGTGCATCTGCAATGAATTCAGGGAGAGGAGAGTCACTTGCAGAAGGGATAATGCCAGAGGGTTAATGTCCTAATCCTTGTACTTATTATTTGCTCCTAATGCCACAAACTAGAGATAACACCAGAAAGGAAAATGAGATTTGCATAACGCTGATCAATTGGAAACCTACCATAAGCAGAACTGTTTTTTGATTGCATTTCCCAGTGCAGCAGCAGCAAAGTCTTTAGTTATTCAGGTCAGCTCTCACACCAGCAATTGCACCTCTGCAGAGGGCTGGGGAACAGTCACACTTGGAGCCAGGGAGGAGAAAATCCATTTATTTCGATACATTTCAAGCCATCTGCACATCCAGCCTTCCAGGGCAGCCAGGGACCAGAAAGCTTTTAAGGTTTGTTTGGCTTCTGCTTGAGAACACTCAGGCTGGGGAGGGCAATGGCCAAGGCAGGGGAGGGGAGGCTGGGAGGGAGCAGCAGGTCCTGGAGCTGGGGAGTGAGAAGGCAGAGGTGGGATGGGGCTGGAGACTTGGCTCAGGGAGGAAAGGTCTGGAAAGATGTGCTCTGGCAGCTCAGCCCCGTTGGAGCAGGTGCTGCTGGCTGGGACAGGCTCCACAGGGAGGGGGCAGGTGAGCCAAGGTGAGGGACAGAGGGGACAGAGTCACAGAGTTCCAGGGTGCAGGAGGAATGTGCTCTGCAGTTCCTGGAGGAGGGACTTGCTCTTTCCCTTGCACCTGCCTTGGTTTTTCACCTCCTGCAGTGCCTGTGGAATCCCCCAGCACTGGGGCACAGAACTACATCCCTTACTCACAGAACCTCAGGGTGGACAGGACTGCTGGAGACCCTCTAGTCCTACTGCTGCCCATTCCCAACAGCTTTTGGCTGCTTCAAACCCAGCAATACAGCCCCAAATGTGTGTGTGTTGATGAAATCCACATTTCAAGTGCCTCATTTAAGGTGCAACAAGAAATGTACCTGGATTTGGCAGCACTCACAAATGGATTTGTACCTGAAGTCTTCCCCACACCTGGACATGGGCAGGGATAAGAGTTTTTGCATAATCCACTGTGCTGCTGAGGAAGGAAAGATGAAAGGGAAAGCAAAGCACTGTCTGGAGGAGGGAGAGTTACCTGAGAAACCCACTGCTGGGTGCACCCTCAGTAATCCCAGGCTTCAGGCTAAAAACTCCTCAGCAGGATGATGTGAAGAGGCTTTTCCCAAGGGAAAGTGGGCTGCAGGTGCCAGCCCAGTGAACAGCCAGTCCAAAAGGCCAGTCCCACCACAGAAGCCAGTTAATGTGTCTCCATCACTGATGGAAATAACTCCTGTAAAAAGGATTTGGCCCAGCATTGAGCAAAGGGAATGGAAAAGCTTCTTACCCTCAGTAAGAGGGAAAATGGACACAACGGTGGGCAGAGGTCTGTGAAGTTTTCATCCCAAGAAATATTCCCCATCCAACATTTCCCAGCACAAACCAACAGGGCCAACACCCCCCAGGGACAGAGGAGGCACATTTAGGATTGTGGAAGGGTCTCATCCCCTCTGTGTTGAGCTGCAGGTCAGAGTCACTTGCAGAGTGACACCCACCTCCATCACAACCTGCAGGGAAAGGGAGAGACACAAAAACTGCCTCAATCCTTGAGTGTGGTGCCCAGAATTTGCTACATCCCCACACTGACTGTGTTACAAGACACTGGGAAAGAACAGATGCAGAGGCATTGTTAGGCAACCCCTCAAATTTGAAGAAAATAATTGCTTTTGCTTCATAACTAATGATTATTTCAACTGTTGAATCATTTTGACTCATCTTAGGTGTCAAGTAATATTTAATAGTGCCATGCAGGAAAGTAATTGTGGAGTGAAGAATTCATTCCTCACTCATGTAGGTTCTTATTAGAATTGGATCAAGTTAAAATTATGATTTCTTTCTTAAAAAGACAACTTAAATGACAAGAACATAGAAAAATCTCCTGACATTAAAAGACTGTGACCAACCCTTGTCCCCCCTGCTCTTTCACACACACAAACCCACATACACTGTGTCCCTCCCCAAGGGTGTAAAGCTTTGTTCTCACAGCCCCAAAACATAGCACTTGAGTAACCTTTCACATAACACTTGAGTAACCTCTCACACTGAACTTAGAGTCTCTCTCTTCAAGGGAAAATCACACTTTTGAGGTCAGTCCAGACACACCAAACACAAGATTTGAGTCTGAAAAGAAAAATGTCTGAGATAATGAAAAATGTGCTTCTCTCTCCAGGGAGATTTAGAGACTTATTTTTATGATGAGAAATAATTTCATGATGATGATTTCATGAGATGCCAGTTACATGGAAATTCAACTTTGTCCTGTGAATATCTCAGGAATCTCCAAGCACTTGGTCAACAGAGTGACCCAGAGCAGTGCAGAAAATGCTGTGTCCATGCTACAGATGGCAATGAGGGTTTGAAAAACCCTCTCCTCAGGCTCAGATTCTCTCCTGTCTGTCCCTTTTCCATCTCCTCCTTCACAGACAGACAATCCCTCTCCCTGAAGGGACAAAGGAGTGAGGAGGGAAGGTTTGGATCTTCATAGCACATCCCAGGGATGGGGGAACAGAAACCAACCAAAGGGGTCAAAAAAGCAAAAGAGCCACACAAAGCTCAGGGGGTTTCTCAGGGGAAATGTTAGTCAGGACCTAAAGAAGGTTGTTTAAAGCAGATAATGTTCTGTTGCAGCAGGGGATATGGCTGAGCCAACTCCAGCCACTGCTCCTTCCATGGGGTAGAGCAGGAAACACTGATGTGTTTCCAGGCACTGATGAGGTCAGAAGAGATTTCAGAGTCTGACCATGAGAAATGGAAGGCAAGGATCCCACCAAGACACGGGATCAGGCTGGTCAGTCCTCTTACAAGAGTTGAGGGCTGGAAGGGAAAAAAAAAGCAATTAAAAAAAGAGGGAAAGGGTTCAAGATTGATGAGGTGGGCAGTTGCTCATATTTATGTATCTGGGGCCTCCTTGACAGCAGAAAAAATAAGTTAACCCAAAAAATAGAAATCTAATCTCCATTCACTTCCCAAGTTGTCAAAAGGCCTCGGTGCAAAGCTGCCTCTCTTGGCTGCACAGGGGTGTTCCAAGGAGGACCCAACCAATAAATCTGTTTGATTTCCTGTTATGAGAAGCAGACAAAGAGATATGGTGAGGGATGGGCAGAGCTGTCTGCATAAGGGAAGAGCCTGTGCTTTCACCCCAAACTCCAACCCACCCTCTCCCAGGTTCAGGAAGAGTTCAGCTCACTTTGGGGATTTTTTCATGTTATTTCTCCTTTTCGTGTGTTCCTGTGGGAGCTGGAAGGAGATGGGACAAAGCATTTCTTTCCTGCTGGCAACAAGCAGCCCTGAAAGTGTCACACAAAAGTCTGTTCTTGAGAGATTTCCAGTCCAAGGGTGTGATCTTGCAACCCCTCCAGATGTGAATAATGCCATGACATTTTTTAGGGGTGTGCTGTTGGTGAGAATTCCTTGGCATTACTCTACCAATGTTCTCTCCACACCACTTCTTCCTTGCTTTCTTCTCCCCTTCATCCAGTGCACATTACACATGAATAGAGGAGGAAAGCAAAGATTTCAGATCAAAAAGACTTTTTTTCCCAAACCCTGAGGACCTGCACAATGGGAACAGCAGCTGCTCGTGGAGGTTCCTCTCAGGAGGTGACATCAGCACTCCAGTGCTGTTTTGCCTGCAGTACATGGACTCACAGCCTGATCCTGAAGTCCCCTGACCAGTAGATGTTCCATGGCATAGATTTTCCAGAAGTACAGGGGGTGCATAAGAGAGCAATTAGGATGGATGTGGTAGCATTTCGATGTGTTTTCTGAAATAACACAACCCACACCCATGTTTCTGTGAATTAATACTTTCAGTACTGCTGGGAATTTCCCCACAACATCAGGAGACTCACTAGATCATCACTTCTCCCAGCAAAAAGTTTCAAAACCTTATACAGGAACAGAACCAGGATCATGACCATGGGTGTCAATTTGCTCATTTGCTCATTTCTGTGGGTTTTTTTCTTTAGAGAGACCGAAAATCTACGAAAAAGAAACTGATTTTGATAAGATTGTGCGGGTGGAATTAAGGAGCAAACAGAAGATCCAGTGCACTGCAAGTGGGAATCCTGCTCCAGAGATCGAGTGGATGTGGCAGCCCTGCAATCTCACAGACACACTGTAAGTGACATTCCAAGGGAAGAGCATGTTCCAGAACACTTGGGTAGTTTCAAGTCAGTTTTCCTTCCCACTCCATCCTGTTCCTGTTAGTTAAAATCCCAAGCACTGATCCCCCACCTGAAGCTCTCCAGGATTAGGAGCCCAGCTCACACCTGGATGTGTGTGTTCTCCCTGAGTTCCAAGCTCCTTGTGTATCATCTGAATTGTGTCAAGTAAGTTTAAAGTGACTGAGGATCATTGAGTTTTCTTTAACTTGACCAGCAATGCCCCTCTGACCTCCCAAGATCTTTTCTTGGTTGCTGCATATGTGTCTGACAAAGGAAAGCCACCAGGTGCTTTCTGGGCAGAGGTGACACACGTTTTGCCCTGTGAGAGCTGTTGCCAGACAAGCCCTGCTGAAAGCTTGGCTTCCTTAACTCCCATTTGGGATTTATGGCCCTCCCTAAGGGCTGTCTATTGCTGAGCACAGGCTCCTGAGGCAGCATCACAGAAATGGGAACCAGGTCTTTGTTTCTCAGTGAGGGACCTTCTGTGCTGGAGGCTGAGGTGGGAACAGCCAGCAGCAAGTCACTGGGGCAGAGCTGTCAGAGAGGAATGAAGGGAAACACTCCAAGGTGCCTTTGGAGAGTTACCTTCTGCAAGGAGACATTTTCTTTGCTCCTGCAGTTGTCTGAGCAGGATGGTCTGCAGAGAGGGTCTTTGGCTGAGGCCAAATTGCTTCCCCTGGTAGCCCCAGGGGACATGCAGGAGCCGGGTGTAACAATTCTGACTACTCCCAGTTCTTCCCTACAGTGAGAAGGCTGAAGTCAGCTTTTCCATCCACAAAAAAATGAAGAGGTGTCTAGAAAGCCAGAGAGAAAATTGCTGGATAGTTCCTTATTTTCTCACCAAGTCACTGCTGTTCCAAGTGCTGTGAATGGCAAGTCATGAGACAGGGAAAATCCCAGAGAAGCTCTTTTCCCAGGTTCTCTGCTGCACCTTTCCCAGGTTCTCTGTTGGGTGTTCTAGTCTCGGGTTGGGTCTAAAGACTGACCTTGTGTCCCTCCTCCAGGGCAGGATCCCATTGCCTCATTCAGGGAGTTCCTCTGCTCCCATGGGAATAAACAGCTGAGATTTGCTGGTTTAGGTCGGGCTTTTGGAACTTCAGGGCAGCAACAGGAGCTGCTGCTTCAGGGGGGTTCAACCAGAGCAGAATGGAAACAGGTTCTGCATTCCTTAGGAAAGCCTCAGAGTTGACCCAGAATCTTTTCCAGGCTTTTCTGTCTAGGGAGAGAGAACTAGTCACGAATGTGGAATTAAACCAGATTCAAACCAGTGACCTGGTGACAAAAGACCTCATATAACCCTTGTCCCAGCTCTCTGAGTCTTGATCTTATCAATTTAAATACAATTGCAGAGTGGCTCTACCTCTCCTGGCCCCTGGGGCAGCCTTATCTTTCTCCAGCAGAAGCTGGAGGAGGATTCCTGTGGGAAATGACACAGACCCCATTTCCTTCTGTTGTCTCACTTCCTCTCTCTCTCTCTTTCTCTTCCCCCTCCTCTGCCTCACCAGTGCACTTTGAATCCCCAAACACCATCATTGTTCCTTAGAGCTGTGATGTGATTTACTTCCTTTGGGCTTTTTCCCTTCATCCTCAGGACAGGATTGTGCTTTGCAGGAAGCCACTCAAGACATCTAATTAGGCTCTTTTGAGAGCTCTAAACCCTCCCTTGAGCCTGGGTGTTGCCCATGTGTCGTGTGTGGATTTGACCAAGGTTGATTTATGAATTAATTTCATTGCAGGATCTGCCCTTGCTCAGCACCTGTAGAAGTCCAGGTTCATTTTACCTCCTCTGGTGGGGTCAGAGCTTTTGCATTTCTAGGCATGAGAAAACCTGTGTCTCTGCTCAGTTATTCCAAGTTAAGGAAGACAGAAAAGCCTTTTGCCTTGGATGGTACAGATGTGCCTTTCCACATGAACTGCCCTTATTCCAAAGTGAGGGTTGATAACTGACACAGATAGGGCTGTTCCCTGGGGATTGTGCATCACTAGAGGAGCCCCCTGCTACATTATCGCAGTATTTATCCATTCTACTCCCTCAGCCCACACTTTCTGTTGGAAAGCTGAGCAGACAGACAGACACTCAGCAACATCCACCTCCCTGAAGTTTTGAGTGTATGGCATTTTGATTTTGGAAATATAACTCATATTAGCTGGATTAAACTCATGTGATTTAACCACTTGTCCAGTATTTTCCATTCTTAACCTTTGGGAAGTCTGGAGACTTTGCTGATCTTTGTCTGCCTCTGTCAAGGTGCTTTACAAATAATTTTGAAATGTAATGAAGGAATGCAGTAGCTTCATAAAGGGGTAGGAGCCTCCAGCAGCAGCTGTAGGAGTTTTTAAGACCTAAGATTATTGCCTGAGACTGACATTCTCTTTTTTTCAATGGTTATCTGTGGTGTGTCTGGTTCTTCAACACCATCTCTGCTTTTCCATCTCCAGGTGCAAACCTGAGGGCCAGAAGGTTGTGGTTCAGGAGAACATGGTCGTAGGCAACAGGATCAGAAGCATTGAGAAGATGCCCCTGAAGCACGGGGATAAAACAAAGGTATGTGTGGGGTGGGAATCTGAGCCATGATGTCATGGGTGGCAGGGGCTGCTCCCAGGGAGTGCTGTGCTCACACAGAGCCCTGTCCTGGAGCTCTGTCCTGTTCCCAAGCCACTGTGGATTCTTGGAAAATTCAAAACATGCTTTGAATTCCCCAGCTCTGGGATCATCTCAGCTCTCTGCTGTTTGTAAATGCTGGGGTTCTGGGAATGATGTCACATACCCTGGTTAGAACTCTCTGAAGTGTTTTGGGTCACAAACCTCTGTGTCTCCCTCAGTCTTGAGAGAGTGGTTCAGTGTGAGGGGTCCTGTGAACACTGAGAAGGACTCTGAGTTCATCCAGGCCCTTAGGGAGCACTTTGTCCTGCCCAGCTTTGCTTCCTCTCAGCAGCAGGAGCTAAACAAGGGTGTGATGTGAGAAGCCAGAAGTCACTGGCCGCATTTTTGGAGTGTGCAGGTACCTGCAGTCCCTGCAGTTGTCAACCTTTCTGTACCCATCTGGGCTACCAACCATGGTACTGACTCAACAAAGGTGGGAAGACCTTCCTTCTGCACTTCCCTGCCTTCTCCCTCTTCCAGCAGCACTGGGATCACGTTTCCTGCATGAACTTCAGAGATCCCAGCCATGAGTTATCTGTTCAGGGCCTCCTGGGTGGCTGTGGTGATGCTGAGTGATGTCCATGACCTGTCCATGCAGATCCTTGGGAAGCTGTGGATTCCCAGCCTCCTGGCTCTGCTGTGGTCTGGATCAGACACTCAGTTTACCTGTTGGGCTTGCAGAGGTTTGTGGCTTCAGCAGGTGGTTTGTAGGTACAGGTTTTGAGGTGGATGGTGCAGAGAGTCTAATCCTGCAAGGTGCTGGGGGCTGCAGTCCATATCTTGGTTTATCTTCAGGAATAGGATAGTTCTTGGGTTACTCCCATGCTTAAAGTTAAGCACAAAGCTAAAGTGCTCTTCTGGATTGGGTCCAGACTAAATCAGCATCTGGCAGGATCAGTGCCTTAGCCATCTGCTCTTTCTCATGGAGACTTTCCAGTCCTAAACATAATCCAAAACAGAGCTCTGAAAACATGGAGGTTGGGCTGGGAAGGAGAGAATCAATGTTTGCCTTTCATTCCTGAGTTTTTCCATTGCTGGAAGATATTTATAAGTTGCATTTATTCAGATGGCATAGTGCCCCTTCAGCTTTGGTTGTAAGGTATTCTTTAAGAATTTTAGATCTTAGGTTAGAGCAACTCCTTGCAAAATACTAATTACTTATAAAAATGGAAGTCAGCAACATGTATCTACAAAGTTCTGTCCTTTTCTGAGACTCTTTGCTGGGTGGACTGACAAGAGTTTCTTTCTCTGCTGTTTCTCTCCACATATATATATATATGTTAGTCCCCATATGACACTGAAGGGTTTCACAGTTGCTGTGACTGTTTTTTACTGGCTTGTCCTGCTGTGTGGAAGTGAGAACCACAAAGGAATATCCAAACAGGGTCCCCACACAGCCCTCTGAATGTCTCCTTGCTCCCAAGGGCTTGGCTCACACCCCAAGTGCCACCAACAGCCCTGAGGCTGCTCCTCACTCTGCCCTTCAGGACAGCTCTGCTCTTTCTGCACACCCCAGGCATCCTCCAGAGTTCATATTTTACACATGTTCTACAAGGGCTGTAGCTCAGCCTACAACCCTGTGAATTGGGCTTGTACATATTTCATTATTTATGTTACAAGGGACATAATTTTACAATTTATGGTATATTCATTCTTTTTATCTCCCTGCTGATCCACTGAAAACACGGTCTGAGGTGTTCCCTAATGATTTTTATGTCCTGTTGGAGATTTATGCAAATGAGTAAAACTGGATTATGAATTAATATAACTAGATATATGAATCTCAGGTTTCAGCACTTGCTCTCCTGCTTACATGAGCAGACAATTCCTCTCCTTCCCCCTTTCAGAAATCCAAGGTTATCTGTGTTAAGTGGAGTCTTCAGATAATAAAATGTAATTTAAAAAAAAAGACACTGATGAAAAAGTCTTCAGACCTTTCCTTGTGTTTTATCAGTTATTCCCACCAGAAATGGAACAGACAGGAAACAGCCCAATCCATTCCCACCATGTCTTAGCAAGTAATTCATCTGCATTGACTGGGCAGCTGGAATAATAAAGATGTTGGAGTGTGGCTGAGCAGGGCTTTCATGGGCTGTGTTGTGAAGCTGGGATTGGCAGAGGTTGGGGATTTTCCTGTGGGATTTAGGCCTGTCAATGAGAGCAGGAGTCTCAGAGCAGAAGGTGGAATTCACCTGGTCTCTAAGATTCCTCAGTATCCCAAGTTCACCCTCCAAGAGCTGCAGTTCAGGCTTGAAAACGTGTATGAACTGTCTAGGGATGACAAAAATATGGGAACAGCTCCCCCGGAATTACCAGATCCAGAAAGCTGCCAGGGCAGCAAGCCCAGATTTTTCCAGCAAACCACTGGTGCTTCATGTGTTCTTGGATCACATGAAGATCTTTAGACGTCTCTTGACAGCAGTGACATGTAAAATTGAGCTCTCTTGTCATCATCATGATGATTATTTTATTATAATCCCACAGATAGACAAGTGAATTTCTCCTCCTCCTGCCTTCTAAAGGCTGAGTCTCATTCCTGAGGAAAAGTGTGTGGTTATGGCAAAGGTTACAATGGGCTTCAGTGTAGTTTTAGCCAAATAATGATTGAGGCAGTTGCACTGATAGTTTTACTTTCCTGGTGGTTTTGAGTCAATACTGCACTTTTACTTGGTGATTTAAAGTATCATGTACCTCTCTCTGAATCCTGCATTTTCACACCAGGTGAAACATTGCAGCAATGGCCTGAATTTCCTCCTCAAGTTACAAGGAGTTAGGCTGCTATTTTCTTTTCTTTCCTCTTAGCAAAATAACACACTGGCCTGATCTTGGGAGGACAGGACCTGCAGAAGAGAATAGCAAGACTCATCCATAATTCAGTTCTCACTGGGGGGTTCTTTTCATCTCTTTTCTCCCTTTCATGTACATGTCAGAGAGTGGCCTGGCCACAGGGGTGTTTCTGCCAGTGAAATTCATAACCACTCAAGAAAACTGACCCCAAAATGCCAGGTTTAGGCCTTCTGGAGGAACAAAAAGGTTACATTAGAGCAGTGGGATGTGTTTGGAGCCAAGTGTGTGAGCAGCTCTGTTGGGCTGTGTGAGTGCCCACTCCAGTGAGCTCCAGGAGCCCTGTGACACCAGTGTCTGGCAGGGAAGGGGAACAGTCACAGGAGGGGTTTGGAGCACAGGAGGGATTTGGAGCTCAGCATCCACTCTCTGGGGGACCAGGCCAGGTGTTTCAGGCACTGCCCAAGCACAGGAGAACACAGACTGCACCATACTGTCCTTGGCAGGCCCTGTGAGAGCCTGGAGGGCTGCAGGGATGTGAGAAATGGCCCTGCCCTCCAAAATTCCTTGGCTGCACTCAGTGGGTGTGAGGAACAGGCAGGGGAGGTCACTGCTCAGGACCAGCCAGGACCTACCTCACCC
>VYZS01086507.1:0-13088 GCA_013400695.1 Neodrepanis coruscans | reverse complement strand
TGTTTTGGGTTTTACCTGTTGAGGCTGTCGTTATTATTTATTTATTTATTTGAGTAACTTTTGCACTTCAGTGACTTGGGTATGGGATGGGGACAAAATTGGAGGTGCTGGGCTGAGTCTTTCCTTCCATTGATTGTAGGCAGGAGTTGGGGCTCTGTGTGCCCATGTCTCCTTCTGTGCTAATTTGCAGCATTTTGTTTCCTCCCACCTATGAATTTATTGGACAGAAAAGTGAAGATCTGTTTTTTCTCTCTTAAAAACTTAAAGGTCCCTCAAGTTGTGAATAAGCTGTGTGTTTTGTTGGTGTTGGGTGTCAATATCTATTGATCTGGAAATGAGCAAGACTGACAGAGTTTTACATGTAGAAATGTGAGTGACCAGTAGGTACAATCAAATTTTAATACAACTGCAGAGTTGGTTTGTTGGTTTTTAATGGTGATTATTGTGAATTTTGTCCATTTGCCATCCTATGTTGAATAAAAATAGATACTCTTCTAAAATGAGAAGTGTTGAGTACTTCATTTTTTTACATCTTGACGAAGAAATGCTCCATTTATTGTTTAGAAGGACAGACATCCCTGCTGGGACAGCACTCCTGTCTTTTGTGAAGGTAAGGAAAATGGCTCATTAGGGGAACAAATCAGAACCTTTTGTTTTACAAACTGCCCTTTTTAACTTCAACACACAATTTTTTTACTTGTTTGGTGGGCCATTCAACATCAGTATTGCCAGTCAGCTGCACCAGGTGAGTATCTTCTGCTTACTTTGGTCAGCAGGGAAGGAGACACTTGCCTGAGTCAGGGACTAAGTCTAGCTCAACAGCATTGTTTTAAGGTGACTTTTTCTGTTGTCTGCTTTGCTTGTTCTCCAGTGTATGTGGAATTGAAATTGAAAAACTTCTCCCTTTTCTCTAGCTCTAATCATCTTGAACATTTGTTGTTTTGATTCTGTTATATTTGATGGAATTTAATGTGCCTCTGCCTGAGATACAATGTCCAGGCCACAGATGCACTGGGGGAAAACTCACTGGAAAGGAAAACAATTTCTGGTTACAGAATTTCTGATGAAAATGTGCCTGAAGTGCCTTCCAGGAATAGGCAAGTAATAGCTGGGGTGCCTTGTAAAAGAAGGGAGACTCAAGTGCCAGTTTCTGTTCTGCCTGACTGGGAGCAGGAGCCTCCAGTGGATTCTTGGATCTTTGTGAACACCCCAGCTCTTGCCAGACATGCTGCAGTGCAGGATTTTTTTCTGTGTGTAGGAAGGGTTTACAGGGTGGAAAAAAAGAAAAGCAGGTAGCAGGGACAGTGATGTCATGTTCACAGATTGCTTTGAGACTCCAGTTACCTGCAAGTTAAACTGCAGACCTGCTCCACGCACTAAGATACACCTACTCCTCACTGAGAAAATTCCAGAAGGGATTCTGCCATCCATTTGGGGAGTTTATTGTGTGTGCTTCTGGCATAATGTCCTTAGAATAACAGTGGGAATCCTCCAAGTATGTTTGTGCCAGACTTGTGCTGCCTCAGACTTTGGCTGACCTCCTTGTGTTTGGGCTTGGGAATCTGTTTGGTTGCTGCTGGTGGGTTTCTCCAGTGAATGAGGTTAAGTGAGAAGTGCTGCTCAAAATTAGGCAGGTGTAAGATGGTGTAAATGAATCAGAGGATGTTCAAAGCATTTGGAGGCTGCTGAGTTCTGTATGGAATTAATTCAGGGAAGGTTGTTTACAATTCCATCAAATGATGAGGCCTGGAATTGGGTAATGGTGGTGTTTTCTGGTCTGAATAAAATTTTGTGCCCTGCATATTAGATAAGTAGTTAGATTAGATTATTTCATGGTTTGTCCCAGCCTCTGGTAGGATGTTCTGATTACTGACCTACATCCCTTTCACCTTAGAGCAAGTCTGGTTTGGTTTGGTTTTGCTCTCTGCTGAACCAGCCATGCAGTGATGGGAACACATCCTGCTGTGCCTGGGGAGGGACTGCAGACCCTGCTGAGGGGGTTGTGTCTGTGTCCTCTGGGGCTCTGACAACCTTGAACTACATTTGCTGACATACTGAGTTAAAAATCTGACTTGTCATCTTTATTGCTGGAGACAGGGAAGGAGAAGCTTTAGCTTTAGCTGCTGGTATCCTTCAGCCTCATGTCCAGGCACCTTGATGTTGTGTTATGTGTCTCACTGCCTGAGTTTAATAAATTGGGTTGTTATGAAGTGTTAGTTGCTTCCTTCTTTATCTTCCTTCTTTTGGTTAGTTTCCAGTTTGGAATAAGGAGATAAGTAGTTGATGCATGGGGTTTATTTTCATTTTTTTTTAATCCTCTGTAACCCAGTTACCCTTTGGCTGCACTGAAACTTTCAGGGCTCTGTAAACTGTGAGTACAAGAGCCAAACTTTCTTTAGGCAGATTTCAGGAACTTGCTCATCTGCATCAGGAGATCAGCTGCAAAAATGTGTCCAAAGTCTCTATTAATGTTGTACTTGCCTAGAGGATTTTAAGGATGTTTTCTTCACCTCATGATGATGCTTGGGGTAGGATTTCTCTCCTTCCTATAGAGCAGCTTACAAATACCCACTTTTCCACAATACTCCCTTTGGTGCAGTTGTTTGTTTCAGCAGAGGAGGTCACTAAACTGACTCACATGCTCTGCCATGTAAGTATAAACACTGGAACGCCTTTAAAGGCTGGAGTTATTTTTCAGTTTATCTGGTACCTGAATCCTAAACAGGTGGTCTGAATTCCTTGGGCTGCTCAGAAACCAGCAGCAACATCTTGTGTTGAGGCCAGAACTTGGAGCAGCAGCCAGAATTCATATGCTGAAACAAAGTGATTCATAATTTCTGAGTTCTCAGCTGCTCTTTTTTGTGATACAGAAGGAGTTTATATGGGCAGCCCATCATAGCTGAATAACATACAGGCAGAGCTTTTGGAAGGAGTGAGTTTCTTGTGAATCTTCTACCTAACACAGTGATGTTATTTCTGCTGCAAGGACAGAGTATTATATTCAAGTCTGAGTCACCCAATTTCACCACAGGCCACATGAGACTTCAGCTTAATAAGTACAGCATTTTCTGAATCGTATTCTCAAATTGCTCTGATCATCTGGCTGGAAACAGCTGAATTTTGTGTCATTCTGTGGCAGAACCTGCAGGTTTAGTTTTATACCAGTAGGTAACAGTAGGATTCAATTTAGCCATCACTGTTAGAAGTCTTTATAAAGCTTCCTCTCCCTTTTCTTCTGACTTCAACTTTCCGGTTACATGAAAGAAAGAAAGTGTAATAAAAAAATAACATAAGAGGTCACAAAAAATATCAAAAGCATATTCTCTCCTCCAAATTCTGCTCTTTCGCTTGTCATCAAATCCACTACTACAGCTGGTTTGCATGTGTCTGTCTATAATCAGTGCAGTTGCTGAAAGCAGAGAAAAAGAGAGAGAAATCTTCTGTTTTCCTTGCTCTGATTTTTACAGGGGTCACCAGCCCAAAAAGGCAGAACTGGGCAGACTGGCAGATTTGGGGTGCAGGCAGAGAAGCCCAAGCATGGTTGTTTTAGGAATGAGACCTATATTAGAGCTACATTAAACAGACTAAATTCCCATAGGGTTCCCTATCAGGCAAATAATGAGACTCTAAACTTATCCTAGATTTCACCAAATAATCTTTTGAGAATGAAATCCCTCTCCAACAAAGCACCTAGAAATGGTGCTAGAACGGATGAAATCCCTTGAACATCTGAGGCAGAACTAACACATGCAGTTCTCAGAACAGTTTTTCCTGTCATTTGAAATGAAACCTCTTCGTAGAAAGGTTTCAGATGATGTAAGCCTTACAGTAACAGGGAAAACAAAGCTCCTGTGTTTGCCTGCTTGAAATCCTCTAATAAAATAATGCATCTGTCAAAGCTGCATCTAAATGTCATTTTTGTATGTCATCAGAAGGGAAATGTTTTTCTGAAATGCTGACTGGTTCCTATACACAGTTTTTTTTCAGACTCACCAGACCCATAAAAGCAGTCCAAATGGATGATGAGCAGCTCTGATACAGTCACCTTATGCATCCCCTGTAAACATCAGGAGCTGCCTTCTACATTTTATTTGCCGTCTGTGTTTTTCAAGCACAGATGAAATTGTCCTCATAAATGGGTTCTGCTGGGAACAGCAACAACAACAAACAACCCCATGATAATTTGTCTTGCCAGTTTCTTTTTTTTTTAGGGAAAAAAAGATTATCTAGTGCTGCATGACTTTCCAGCAAGTTTAGTATTCTGTGGAGCAAGTCTACTTTCAAGCAAGTTTGTCCAAGCAATTACTTTGTGAATTACAGTTCGATTCACCCAGAGTCAAATCCTGGATTGTTTTGCAGCCTTTGCTGGGCTCTGCCTGTACAGGTATCCAGGCTGTCTGCAGTAGCTAATGCTTCCTGGAGGGATGGGATGGGATGGGATGGGCTGGGCTGGGATGCCAAGGACAGGACACTTTCACAAAGTGGTCCTCAGTGATGGATTTTGTATCTCCAGAGGACTTTTGAGTTCAAACCTTCTCACCTTTAAGAATGAGAAGCAGAGCTAGTGAAGACTCTCAAGGGATCATGGCAAAAAACCCACAGCTGCACCCATGGAGCAGCAGTGGCAACACTGGGGAGAAATGGGACTCCAAAGGCATGAGGAAAGTGTGGGGCTCCTCTCAGGTAGTTGTTGGGGTGTCTTAATCTCATAGGAGGTTTGGGTATCCTCGTGGAGGACTCTATGGAAGTCCCTAAAACTGATATACAGCAGTGCAGGAACAGCAGGTGATGTTTGCTGTAACATGATGCTGTAGCACACCAGAAGTATTTAATTCATGGAGCCAACACACATGTTGGGGTGGGTGTGTGTTTGGGTGGGGGGAAGGAAACATTCATAATGCATGTCATACCTTAAAGGTTTGTAGAGCCTCTCCCAAAACATGGATGTGCACATAGACATGGACACACGAATCAGACACACTGCTGAGCAGCAGCTGCTCTTCAAAAACTACAACTCCAGTCGCAATTGCTCACTCTGGGAACACGGTGTGTTTGGGTGGGAGGAGGGGAGAGGGTTGTGCAGAAGAAAAACAGACCCAAAGCACCGTTTTATTAAGTGAAACAAAGTGATGTGTTGCCTTTGGCTTTCCTCCCTAGTGCGAGGGTCAGGCTCCAAAGCAAGCAGAGCTCGCTGTCTGCAGCAATCCTGTTTTGCTGGTGATTCTGGCTCTGTGGCTTTGCTGCTGCTGGAGGGCACTGTTCCTTGGGCAGAAGGGGGGCAAAGAGCTGGTCGCACTGCTGGCACTGGGGCTGGAGGGCAAATTGCAGGGAGGTTTCACTCCTTGGGTGAAATGGGGCAGGGGGAAGAGTGTGGAGCCCCTTCAGCCCGGGCAGGTGAAGACACTGAGTCAGAGAGGGGAGAGCAGAGCACTGCTCAGAGATGATGATGTTGTAAGAGCAGCAGGAGGAAACAAAGAATAAGAACACAGGGAAAAGGTGTGGGGTTGGATAAAAAAGCTGCACCCAACACTGTGCCCTTTTTAGTGGAGGGCTCCTGGGTTTTTACTTTATTTCTCTGTGTTTATTTCTGTATGTTCTTGGTCTCATTTTCATCAAACACTTGGGCAGAGGCGAGATCCAAAGAGGGGAAAACCTTCATATCCAGTATCTGGGTTGTGTGGAAGCAACTGAAGGTGGGAGGATAGAATTTAAAATAAATCCAGGTGAATCAAAGTCCATTCAAAGCCAAAGGAAAAAAAGGGAAGAAAGAAGGAAGCGGAGGATGAAGGACTAGGAAGGAGATATGGCTTCAGCTGAAGACAATCCAGGCACTAACAAAGCCCCTCTGGGAGGATCTTCTAAAAGATTTGCCTGGGGTCACTTCTAAGAAAAGGAAGGGTGCAGGAGGGGAGGGGAATTTTGAGATCCAGCACTGTGGTGAAAATTTAGGCTGTGTTCAATCAGATGGAAGCTGGAGAAAGCATAGTGAAAACTGTTTAAAAAAAAAAAAAAAAAGATTACAAATCAGGTTTTGTACAAGGCACTCCCTCCCTCCATAAGCTACCTCCATTTCATTTTCTGTATTACTTCAGTGCCAGTGCTGCCCTCTCTCCTGACCATACCATTAGTTCATGATGTTCACTCTTTCCTACAGGAAATTGAATTGTCTTGCAGCATGAGAATCTCAGTTCAATTTTCCTTAGAGTTTCTGGCTTTCAAAGTTCTAGAGAAAAGCTTATGTACCTGACATGGATGAACAGTCAGATTCAGGAAACAGGAGACAAGTAAGAAGAGCTAAAAATGTGTTACTTGTAAGACACTAATGATTTCTCATTCAATCTGTTGTGTCTCTTTGGTTGTGACCTGTGATTTTTGGAGATAATGAGAATTCTCTGGAGAGACCTGTGATGGGTGATTGTCTAGGTTCAACATAGCTTTGGGATCTGCAAGAATACTTAAAAATTTTCCCCATTTCATGCTGCCTTCAGTGTTCTGGTGAGAGCTACCAGAGGCTTTTGTCATCTTTTTCACACAGAGTCTGTGGCTTTTTTTGGCCTCCCACCCTAAAAGCCGAGACTGTAAAATCTCTTTTATTGAGAAAATGTGCTTCTGCATGCTAGTGGAAACACCACTGTGCAAACAGAATAAATTTGAGAAAATGCATACATCATAGAAAAAGGTTTTATATTTGAGGTATTATCAAGCTATTTGTGAAGACTGGTATTTTAAAAGTGATGTTAGCATATAGAAAGTCTAATTTCTAATGTATTGCAAATAACTGCTCAAAGTTCCTCTCTGCTGCCCCCCCCAGGGGTTCACGTGTCTTGTACTGATGTTTATGGGATGTGGGTGTGATGCAGTTGAGGTGAAATTTCCCGACTTCAAGCAGTGAAATGTTTCACAGACGTTCCTTCTGATGTGACAGTGGCTCCTGTTGTAGGAGGGGGTGATCGACAGTGTGCAGACAAGGAGGCACCCAGGGATGAGTCAGGGATGCAGCAATGATTCTCTCCTGCTCTGGCCATGTCAGGTCCTTGTCCCAGACACAAAAATGCAGGGACACCCCTGGCCCCCAGGCCCCACAGTCTGAACTGTGAAACAGGTTGCATCAGGCTGGCACTGCTATTAGGAACCCTTAATCTTTGGGTTGCCGAGTCTTTAGGGTGTCTGAGGTCTGCTTGTCAGAGAGATGGAATAGCTGATTTACAGTGAGTCACTGCACAGCTCTGAGCTGCTCAGATGGCAGTCTCCCAAAACAGGCATCTGAAGTAACTTCACTTTTCTGCACCACGTAAAATGCCAGGCAGTTTTCTTCGAGTTGAGCCATATATCCCTTCCCTCCCATTTGGGATCATGGGCTGCAGCCCCTGCTCAGGCTTTCCTGCCAAGAGCATGAGCCAACCTTACCAAACAGAGGGAATTGATTTTTTCACTTCTTGGCTATCATCCCTATGCATGATCTAGTGGGTGACTCCAAGCACACGTAATTTCTTTTTTTTTTTTTCTCATCAGCTCTTCAAAGTTCCAATTTGGTCTCCTAATTTCTTCCATAACCTTGTGAAAACACAGCTTTCCTAGCTGGGCTTTCCCAGAAGCTCTATTCCAGGGATGCAGCACGGTTCTTAGCCAGTTAGAGCCCAGGTGTACGTGCATGTTTTGCCTTGCAAGCTCCACATCCTGCAGCAGTGCCTGGGGCGAGATTGAGAAGCACAAGGTACTCTTGGCTCTCTTCAAACTTTAAATAAAGGCCAGGGAACAGACAGCTGGATTGAGGACATGGGAATGGAGTGAGAAACAAAGAGAAGAGGTAGAAAAGGGAAAGCAGAGAAGGAAGGGAGGGTGAAAATCAAGCAGAGAAGAGAGAGCAGCCAAAGCTCTCCATAGGCATCTGGCAGCACAACAGACCATGGCATGGGGCATGGAGATTCCCAAGGTCCTGCTTGGAAAGGGAGAAGGGGTCACCTGGGGAGGTGATGCAAAGAGATCTTAATGAAATCAGGTCATAGGTCTGTGCCAAGGGTCTGGTGCTTGTGCTGCAGTGAAAGTAAAGACTTGAGGAGGCTGAGCTTCTGCACCCTGCAGGGAAAGGCAGTGGGTTTGCACCACTGGGAGACCTGCAGGAAACCAACCTGGGGCCTTCCAGAGCTTTAGAAAACAGATTACTAAAAAAATTTCTAACACAGGAAAAAGAAGGCTTTTTCCTCAAAAGCCAAAAAATGCTGGATACTGTACTGGACATGTGCATTCATAAAGTGGAAGGATTGCCCGTGGCTTGATTGATTCCTGCTCTTCTTCACCAAGCCATCACTGCACACATGGACAGGTGTTTGTGAGCTAACAGGGTTTGCTGTTTTCACTTTCCCAAGATTGGAGCCTATTAACTGGTACCATCTGAGTGTTGAGGCACAAGTGGGAGCTACTGGTACCAGAATTCTAATAACAATTGTGAGCAGAATAAAGGCAGCATTATCACCGAGGTGGCCAATGCTGTTGGATTAAAGAGCAAAGCTTGTTCCTGAGTGAGTAATACAATGTCTCCCGCCCAGAGAGCTCTGTATCTGCACCCCAGTGCCCCAGACCAGCCACGTCAGAAGATGTCACAGCTCCCTTCCAGCTCATGTTCCTGAGAGTTTGCCATGGAAACCAGGATGCAGGGGATTATGGCTGTGCTGTGTGGACTGGGAATGGGGCTGTGGTGAGAAACAAGACCCAGAAATTGGTCTAGAGCCAAGAGGGAGGTGGAGAGCTGAGGTGCTGTGTGGTGAAGGGCCAAACATGGGTTTCCAGGCACAAATGATATAAAGGTCCATATGGACAAATCATGTAAAGGTCCCAAGATTAATAATCAGTTGTTCTCTAATTAGCATTCAATATGATCATTTCCAGGACTAGTCCTGTGGAAACCTGGCAGTGTATGAAAAAATAGTGCAAAGAAGTGAGCTAAAATTTCCATATGCAGCCAGCCATATTCTTCCTGTAGGATTATGGAAAGGAGTGAGAGCTGGACTGGAAAGGTCAGTCGTGCTCTGCATGGAGGAGCTCACACTGCCACAGCCATCATTTAGCTGTTAACAGAGTAACCACCATGGAAAGTTATTCTCCCATAAAATCTGCAAGATTTTAGGTTTGTGGGGGAGAAAAATCTAGAAACAAGAGTGGCGAAACACCAAAGATGGTGAAAAGAGGGAGAGAAGACTGAGGAAAGTAGGGAGAGGAAGAGGAGCTCTGGGAGTCAAGGGAAACCTTCCCATTTCCAGGGGCAATCTGGAATTTTGGCAAGTTTGAGGGAAACAGCATGAGGTAAAGCAGTAGGACAAGGCCCTGTGGGAACATGGAGATGAATAGATATGTGCAGGAGACCTGCAGCTGAAGGAGGGGACCTGCAAGAGAAGAGATTCGTGGGCAGAGTGAGAACCGGAGAGGCTTAGATATCAAGTAAGTGAGGAAAAATTTAATTTTAAAAAAATTCTCTGTTCTTTCTTCCAGGCAAACTTTGTTCAAAATATATCACTGTCCTTAAAATACTTGTTTTCAGTCGTGTTCCAGCTGCCCATCACCTTCTGGGGCCAGGATGCACATTCCCAGTCACAGTGGCCCAGGAAACATTTCCAAGTACAACCTTAGACCATCATCAGCCCCTTCCAAGGACACCCAGGTACATTCTGGCTCAGGCAGCCCTTTTGATCCCTGAAGCTTTTCCCTCACCCTTTGAGCAGGATTTGCAGCAGGGGGAGATCTCAACCCATGCAAAGACAGCTTTGGGTGTTTTGTGCCTCGACAGCAGAGAGTTTGAGACCGAACCGTCTGTGATGTGAATATCCTCTGGTTACACCTTAGAAACCCTAATAAAGCTGCCTCTGAACCACATACATAGAGCAGATGCCAGGACTGGGAGACAGAGGTGCCTTTTTAACTTCTTGGGAGTGACATCTGACTGGGGCAATGCCAGGTCATTGGGCCAAAAGCTCAATCCCTGCAGCTCTCTAAAAGGCACATCTACTTTCAAGGTCTGAGTGTACAGAGTGGAGTGTGTTGGACTCAGTAAACAACTTAGCAGAGAAGGCAACGTTTGATGTGCTGCCTGTGGTCAGGGGGGAAATAACCTGGTGCTGCCCTGGGCTGGGCAAAATGCTCCTTTAAGGCAAATGTTGGAAAATCGTTGTCTGGCATTGTATTGCCTGGATTTTGCCCAGCTGATGAACTGTTGGAGGATTTGATAAGATAGGAAAATTCTTGCAAATTGTTTTTGTCCCTGGTTGTGCAATGAAATAAGGAGATTTGGGAAGGTTAAACCAGCTAAAGGCAAGCAGGGATCTTGTGGAGCTGCACATCCTCTTTGATGAATACTATCTTTCATTGCCTTTCAGGCATGGACTTGAGCTGTGCCTTCAGTTGCATCAGGCTTTTGTCATAATTTCTCAGAGCTCATATTTTGTGGACTCACTTCTGCATGAAAAGTTGTCAGAAAGTGCAATTCAGCAAATAGAAAAGTCAGCAATTTCACCGCAAAGCAATTTTTCTAACAAGGATTAATGTAATTAAGGGGAGGGAAAGGTGTGCTGGAGCTTAAGGAACACTATTTTAAATGCATAGGGAGAGTAAATAGGAGAAGAAGGATGGAGAGGCAGGAGCAGGATCATTGCGTGGATTTTACAGCCTGTCTTTTTGCTGGCTGGAGAAGCTGGTTGCTTTTTTAAACAGAAATCAAAAGGTGGGTGCTCACTGGTGTGAGACTCTCATCATTAGGTGTCTCAGAGATCTGTGATCAAATCTTTCAGTGTACCTGTGACCTGATCTGACCATTCCTGGAGTGGGTCATTGCAGGGGGAGATCTCAGTTTCTTCGTCTACAAGACCAAATGCCCCCTGTGTATCTCCCAGTGTGAGTGCTTTTGCTAACTCTTTCTAAATGGCCACATTCTTTTTGTCCTGGCCACTCTTACTCAGGTATCTGCTGCTCGGCAGGATCAATCAAGTCACTCAGGACTGAATCGTGGTAAAACAGGATTAAGGCAGTGCTTAGCAGAGCAGAGTATGAAATGAGGGGTCACAGACTGATGGAGAGAAGCACCAGTGTTGATGTGGAAGGGTAGTTGTAGTGGAAGAAGCTGTGCCCACCTCGGAATAGCCACAGGGATGGCCTATGGAATAACCTAAGGGATTAGCCTCCAGGGTAGTTTCCAGGATAGTCTAGGGGACAGACTGCAAAACAACCTGGAGGACAGCCTAGGGAGTAGCCTCCAGGACAGCTGTGATGTCCTTCCTGGGGCTGTCATGTGCAGGGTCAGGAGTTGGACTCTGATGATCCTAGTGCATCCCTTCCAGCTCAGGACAGGCTATAGGACAGACTGTAACGCAGCCCAGCAGTGCCAAGGTCTCTCTTCTAGAAGACTTCCAGTGCCTGCTCCAGGCTGGCAGAGGAAGGACGTGAAGCAAAGGCTTCCACCTCTCAGTAGGTCACCTTCCCTCTGGCTGAGGGCATCAGAAATACCACTGGCCTGTCTGAAAGGCCAGCCCAGCTCTGACTCCCAAGCTGTCTCTGCGACCCACTCAGCCCTCTGGACTTTAGGAATCCTCTTTGCACAGTAGCTCCAGCTGCAGCGAGGACCTGGGGGTGGGCAGGGTGAGCAGCACCAACCCCGCTCCCCAAGCCCTGCTCTCCCAGTCTACAGAACAAAGGAAAGAGGCCAGGGAATGCTTTTNATCTCTCACCACTCTGATGAAGGAGGTTTCCCTCCCCCCTCCTCAGCCCCCCTCCCGAGAGATAAATGCCACATGGTCTTGTACATAGCAGGAGCTGGTCAGTCCCAGGGTCAGAACCACAATGCAGATGCCCAGCAGCTCTCAGCCCTAAAGCCAAGAGGGGTTGTTGCTATGGGAATGGAGCGGGGACTTGCAGACAGCATCTGGAGCCTGTGTCTTTCCCCGTCAAAAGCAGCTGGATTTGGAGGGAAGCAAAACTGAAAGGAGGTGGCAGAGAGAGACAGAGGCACAGCAAAATGCATGCATGTTAGAGGAGGGACCTTCCCAGAATGAGAGTACAGTGGGATACAGAAGAGCGGGGACACCAAACTGCCAGGCAGCGGTGGCTCGGCTTGGTAGGGATAAACCTGATTTTCTGCTTTGTTTGACACTGGAAACAAGTCCGGTGGAAGCCCAGCTATAGCAAGATGGGATCAGCCTCCTCAACTTACCGGCCCAAGTGTATTTATTTGGATATTGATGGAAGAATTCAAAAGGTACTTTTGCTGTTTTTCACCAAGTAGCGTCTCCGGACGGCGGCTGCGGGCGGTGTTTGCTACACGACCGCTTTCTGTGCCGCGAGTGAGACGCGTGTTTGCAATTCGGCGCCGGTGTGGGCTTCGAATCCCTTTCTAAGGGGAAGGGGGGGATCTTGAGTGGCTTCTGCTTTGTGCAGGGATGTTTATTTAAAGGGGAAGGGGAGGCTGGCAGCAGGGGAGGGCTGGGCGCTGCCAGCACTAACTCGCTGCCAGCTCTCCCTGCCGGCGCGGGGGATCCCTGGTTTAGCATCCCCGCTTCCCCTCCCGGAGCCGCGTCGCGACGTGTTTACGAAGTTTTGCCTGTGGCGAGGTTTTCCCGCAGGCGGTGGGAGCCGGGAAAGCGCCGAGCCCTTTGGAGATTGTCTGGCCGGGAGGGTTTTAGCGATGGGTATTTCCTTACGGCCGAGCCGAAGGGAAAGAGGGTGCTCGGCTGCTGTGCTACCGCATCACCGGGGGCTGCGGGGTTTTGCCAAAGTTGTTCCTAAAATGCCGATAAACGTTAATTAAAACTTTCGCTTCCATTCGCCTGCCTTGTTTGGTTCACCACGGTTCACAGCGCAAGGGGAAATGTGTTCTGGATAAAAGGGAGAGCTCGCACGCTGTCGAGCTGACATCCCACTGCTTTTAACAATCCACCGCGTTTTTGCAAGTCTTTCTTTTTTTCTTTCCTTTTTTTTTTTTTCATTAATTCTTTGGCTACAAGCCAAGTGCCTTTTCAGTAACAGAGAGCTGCTGCGAGTCTTCCAGAGCAAGCAAACTCTGACTTGCAAAATTCAAATCTCTTTCGCCTTCCTGCTCTGAATTTTCA